>DVZL01003951.1:0-13414 GCA_018236625.1 Lasaia peninsularis | reverse complement strand
AGATATACTATAACACCCACGATTAGCCAAGGTACTAGGGCAATGTAATACTTACTCAGAATAACTAGAAAAATATTTAAGAAAAGTTGTCCGACCTGGGAATTGAACCCGAGGCCTTACGCGGCTAATGGTCCTAACAGGCAACGGTCTTAATTGCGTGAATATAATTTAAATGCGGTTATTGTAAACACCGACTTCAAATTCATTACTGTTATCTAAAAATGAAAGTATCATATTATAAATACAGCTAGTGCAGCAGTAGTGTTTAATGTGTTTAAATGCGGTAAATTTGCTACAAACGACTTCAAAATCATTAAATAAAGTCAAATGTAATTTTTGTTCCTATTTCGAAAAAATATTGAACCAATCGCTATTAAATACACACGAGACCAACTCTGGAGTAAGATTTATGATACCAAACAAGAATAATTAAAATTATATGATACGAGTACATAAGGACTACTATACAACTTTACTTTAAAACAACTTCACAATTTTATGATTTATGAAATGGCTTGAAACTGTATAGGTACTAAATACTAGTCAACTAATCTAATTAAAGGATGTAGTTATGAAATTTTTATGAAAATAATCAAATAATAAACGAGCCAAGTGCGAGTCGGATTCCCCCTCGGAGGGATCCGTACTATTATTTAGAAAGACGGAAAAATCATATTTGTTGATAAAAATTTCAACTTTCTAGCTATTACTGTTCATGAGATACAACCTGGTGATAGACAGGCAAACAGACGGACAACGGAATTTTAGTAATAGTAACCCTATTATTATTAGTAATAGTAGTACGGAATCCAAAACACAGCCTCCAGTCTCAGTGACTGTTCTAAACAAAAACATTATTGTTTTCATTCGAAAATATTTCTATAAAAATAGAACGTTCCAGAAGCTATGATAAACAATTTTTACGCCTTTCGCGGGTAAATTGTTTCTTTTTAACTTTTCGCACGCGTAACGTTGAAGCGTTTCCCTACATTAAAGCGCCAAATAAGACTATTATTTTTACGGAAATAATACAACAATCAAATTGGATTTCCAACAAAATATACGCCTCAGCCATCCGTCTTATGTTTTCGGCTCTTGCGGCTGACAGGCGGTATTCGGACGGTGTCGGCCATAATAAATGAGACCGGGAATCATCTGACCAATTGTATATATTGTTACTATTCTAACTTTTATTTTTACTTTTTAAAAGCTGTATAAATATGCCAGTTTTATTTTAAATAAACGAAACTTGAACTAGGCTGTATGATTATGTTTTTGCTTGTTCTACATACACATATTATAAAACTGTAGAAGAATTTTCAATTCTATTCCTACTTAATATTATAAATGCGAAAGTTTGTATGTATGAATGTAAGTATGGATATTTGTTACTCTTTAACGAACAGTGGGACGGATTTGGATGAAACTTTACAATAAGATAACTTACACATAAGAATAATACAATAGCTACTCATTATACTAAGAGTGTATGTTTTTACGCAATAGGTATTATAAGTCGAAAAAAAATCTGCTCCTTGAAAGTTATCTGTTATTAAAATAATTTACTAATCTGGTATTTAATTAATAATTTTAATATTTTTTTAATCCTATTTACTTTAGGGGGTTTCGTGGGAATGGAAAAAATGCCGAAACATAAATTTATCGGACTATGCGTTCTGGAGTTATACTCAAAAACGCACAGTCCAATTACATTTATTGTTTTTTCGTTGAGTAGAAAATAGTTTATAAATCATGCCGTATTTTTTTTCAAGTTGTAAATGAACTTTCAGAAATTACAGCCTTTATAACTCTCACTATAATGGTTTTGCCTCCCTTTAAGAGTTGATACCCAGAATGTAAGGGAATCTTTGTTGGTATAGGTCATCACAGACTAGACGAAGATAGGCTGGTAGGTAACCTTATCTTCGCTATCTTACTGCTCTAGTGAATGATAGAAAATATTGTTACTAAAAAGGCGTCGCAAAAATCATGGACGAAGAATTATTAAAAAAAAGTGAGTTAAAACTTCTTTAAAAATAAAATCTGATACACAGTATCACTATAGGTCTAGACTGTTCTATAAGGAAAAAATTGGATTAAAAATATATTTTATTGAAACCATATACGTCCTAAATATAAATTATTACGAATTGGATTAAAAAGTTAAAAGAGACACGGTACTTATTTATGTTGTTTCATATAAAAAGTACCTTCACGCCTATTATCCCCGAAGAGGTAGGCAGAGGTGTGCTAGAATATCCACGACTCCTAAGTGAAGTAGATATACTTGAACACACCCACGATTAGCCAAGGTACTAAAGCACTGATGTGATAGGTGGCAAACCTATCGCCACTTCGGGCACACACCAATCCCGGGCAATGGAATGCTTATTCAGAAAAATCTGAAAAACATTTAAGAAAAGTTGCCCGACCCGGGAATTGAACCCGGGACCCCACGTGGCTAACGGTCTTAACAGGCGACACCTGTACCGTTACACCACAGAGGCGATAAGTGATATAAGTAAGATATTATAACAACAATAAGTGATATCTGAGACAGTATACATATTATTCATTTATAGATTGGATTTAGGTGGAAGATTCACCAAGTGCAACGTTAAAAAATATAAATCGATGAATATCAAAACACGATCCTGTAATCGTAAAAGAATCACTTGTATAATCTATACTATGATTGTGTTCGAATACTATTGTGAGAACAGCCTTAAAAAATAATATTTTGATCTGATATCTTCATAAAATTCCGCATATTCAAACTTATTAGATTATATAAAAGACTCTATAATAAGTATGATACCTGACAAGATTCTTTGGTGATTGCCGTCCAATTGAAGTGTTCGGGTACCCTTGAGTAATTGCTTGGTAAACAGTAGCACCCGTAATTGAAATCATCTGTAGGGTGTGTTCTCAGAGGAAATTTCTTTCCAATAGATATAACATTTTCCACCGCCTAGAATTTTAAAAGATTGTTTTGGGTTTATTTTGTAATTTAAAAAAATGTAGTCCTTAAAGAGACGAGTAATACCTTATAAATGAATATAAACGCAATCAAAGTAGCGAAATTTTCTTCTGTGAATCTTGTGATGTAACACACTAATGCGCTAGCATCAATTGCTACCAAAGTTATTAAAATTATTGTTGTCCACGTTCCAATGCAAAATCTGAATGACATATAATTCCAACCGATCGTTTTGCAAAATTCAAACACAATAGTTTCAAATACTAGAACAGGACCGGTCGATCCTAAAATGGTTAGAGGTTGTCCAGAAAAGAATCCATAGCCCATGCCACATACAAAGCCAGATATTAAGGACTCCATTGCTGCCATATTTTTTCCAGTCGCTTCCCCTAATAATCCACCAAAGGTTATTATGGGGGAGAGACATGCAAAATAAAGAAATATCCATGATGCAATGCATTGTAACGCAAGAGCATCTTTAAAATCTGACCAATACCAAGGTATTTTGCGTTTTAAATCATTTATGAGTCCTCCAAAAAGTTTCCCACTTCTTGCTAAGCCTGATTCTTCTCTCTGTTTTTGTTCTTCTTCCTCTTCATCTAGTTCTTCTTTTTGATTATTGTCATTTGGACGTTTACGTGGATCCTGAGATGGAATGGCAGCGGGTGGTTCAATACGTATTGCAGGATCCCATTCACCGGGGGGCAATACTGTCACAGCATCTAGAAACTCATCAATTCCAGCGAGAAGATGGTCTCTCTTTTTTGCACGGTAAGCGACTTCATGAAATATTTCGTCCGACATTAATGTTGCCATAGCACGGCCAATCTCATGAAAACTCGAATTACTATTAGGTGGCCCGAGCAAAACAAACATAAACCTTGTTGGAACTGGTACTTCCGTTAAGTCACCCATAATGGTTCCAGTCTTGAGCCTAACAAATGCTGACAATGTTTTTTCTAGAAAATCTACTTCTCCAACGAGAATGTTTGAAGCTTCAGCACCAGGGGGAATTTTTCTCATAAAGTGTGTGTTACTTTTATGATTTATGTCACCATTAAGATTTAGTTCACCTGAACTATGATTACGGTGCATCGACAAGTTACTCGGACTTTTTATCATGCCTTCATCATGAGCGGCACCTAAAATGAAATAAAGTATTTTAATGTATTGCGTACATATTTAGATAATATATAACATATAACAAAAATGCATAAAACATAAAAGATTTGACATATAAGTAAGGAAAATATAAAGCAATAAAGTTGATAGACATAGGTAGATAAAAGTAGCAAAAAATTGTAGTGATTATAATGGTTCAACAAAATAATTTGATTAACAAAATGATACTACACTTGATGCTATTTTAATGTCAATTTTCTTAACGTTTCAATAATTGAAACACTAGCATTTCATAATAGCCTTATCAATATAAAATATCGTAGGATATGTGTTGTGAGCCAAAGCGGATCTAGCAAATTGAAAATCATCAATCCAGTTCAAAATTAGTTAGAACCATAAACAAAATATAGAAAAGTGTGAAATTTATAGAAACATATGAATAAATGAAATAAGTATAGCATTACAAAACATTCATTCAGTATATATACAAGCGGTTACCCGCACTAGACAGGCCTAGGAATCGACCAAATTCCCCTTTTTGAAAATTTCCGCTTGTAGTGCCGCCCTCGTCCACTGTAAGTAATGCCAATTGTTCAAAATGATTTTTTGCCAGATAAATAATATTGTATAAGACAAAATAGTTTGACACAATATAGCTTAGATGTGCTTGCGTGATGCATATTAGTCAGAGAGCGTGAATTTAGTGAGACATAGTACACGGTAATGAATTTTTCACGCAAGGCTGACCTGGTACAGCTAGATATGATCCTCTCGAATCAGCTGATCGGAGCAGAGCCACGTTTGGAGATGAAGTGGCACTTAAAGAACTCTTCGAATTAGAGCGTCGTGAACCACCATTCTGGAAATCTAGTACGATATCGCCAAAATATTCTTGTAATTCTTATATTCATTAATTTATAGATAATGAAATAATAGATTTCGTACGTTGAAATATAATAAGTAAATGTATAAATTAGTTACAATAAAATTGATATTTGTTAATTTTATTGGTTATAAGCTCTCCCATTAAAGTGTGTTCTTTCACTTTAAGTGTCTTTAAAAAGGTTAAGATATTTTAATATATACTCACTTTTACAGGATGAATGATTTCTTCCAATATCAGCCAATGACCTAATTAAAGGAAGCCTTGACATATTATTGTGATTTCGTCTTTCATGTTGATGTCTATGTCTTCTTAATAATGCATCCTTAACTCGTTCTCTTCTATCATATGTTAAACAGCCTTCCACAACCATATTGTCAAGTACATTATCAGCAACTTGCTCTAATGAATTTGCCTCTAAGTCTAAAATCACTGATCCATTTAATATTAAACTCCTTAGTTCGAATAACGAATGCAACGATAAAGTAGCGACATGAGGTTTTGACCAACGATTGCCTCCTTCCTCGACGTCTTCTTCAAATTTAATCCAACGTGCAGTTTCTTTCCATTCTAATTCATCGCCTTCTTTGACTAATTCTTCCATTTCAGAAAAAAGTGGATGAGATTCAAGAGTTGCATCATCTACATCTTCTCCCAGTATAAATTGTACTCTTTGCGCTGGTGGTGTCACTAAAAAGTATGGATAGTTCAGTTAATATCATAATATTTTTAGGGTATGGTGTGAGAAGATACTACTGATAGAGGTGAAGTATCAAGAACATGCTCGGAAGTACAATGAGGATGCTATGAATTGGATGATGGTATTTTTAGATTATCATTTGTTAAAATGGTTCAGATGAAACAATCAGCAGTATTGATAAAATTAAATAAATATTTATTCAAAGCTATAAACTGGGGCAATTATACTCGTAACTTTATTGAAAAGTAAAACACAACTTTATTAAAAGTTTTACATTTTCAAAGGTCTGTTGATTACTGTGTTAAGATGGAACATTAAATTATACTTGATGTATTTATAAAATATATCATTTATACACTTGATACATGATAACCACATATATGGTTCTTTAATAGGTTTGTCTCATTGATCAGTGGCTTGAGTAACCAAATCGTAACTTACTCGGTTGAAACTTGTTTGTTTCAAAAAAGTTTAATGTTGAAAAATCACAAATCAAAGACAGTTTAATTAACATGATTCATGCATATTGTGTGATGAAAAATAAATTGTCTTAGATAAATTAATATAAGAAAGTAGCCCATTACACGAGATATCGCGATTAAGATCTTACATGTTTCGCCGTCGTCCGTAACGCTCAATCTTCTCACTCGAGCCATTATTGCTGGGCCTACGGGGTTGAATTAAAATACCAATCAAACTATTACTAACATGTTCATTGATATACGCAAATTAATTACTGAAACCTCTTAAGACGTTGGCGACGGCAGATTAAAATTATACTACGATTTCGCAATAACAATGATACTTATTTCTTGAGCTTAGTCGAGCGTTTCCCCTATATAACAATATCAACAACTAGGCCTATGTAATATAATACGTAAAACCAAAAAATAAGTTATTTTTCAGATTATAGTTACTAATATGCCTTAAAATTACATTAACTAAGTCAAATTGTATTGACGTACTTTTTTGTTAAAGTTCTTTATTATTTTTGACTAATATGAAAATACAATGTAACTTTAGTTGTAGCATGCTTCAAATGTATCAATAATCAATTATGATTTTGTAACATAAACGTGGTACGAAACCTTATATCATCATCATAATCTCAGATATATAACATCCACTGCTGAACGTGGGCCTCCCCCAACGACTTCCAATTAGACCTATCCAAGGTGGCCTGAAACTTTATACGGCTACTTATTAATGACATTAGTAGTAGAAATAATTTGCAATTACGAGTAGTTTTGATGGTTGGTTTAACGTGTAAAGGTTGCGTCTGTCTCTTTAACGGTTTCATAAATCATTGTTACTTTTTAATTTTTGTACGATTTTCTATTACTTACTTTAAAATGGCTAAACCTGTCTTATTTTATGACTGACTTTTAAATAACCCTACTTTAACATGATTTTTTTAAAGAAGAGGAGACGAACAGGTAAGTGGATCACCTGTTGGTAAGTGATCACCGCCGCCCACGAACACGAGAAGTATCACAGATGCGTTGTCGTTGTCTTTTAGGAATAAGTATGCTCTTTTCTTGAAGATTCCTAAGTAGTATCCGTTTGGAAATACCGCCGCTGGTAATTCGTTCCACATATGTGTTGTACGAGGCAAAAAATTCCTTAGGAAACGCACGGTTGAATGGCATGGTGGTATGCGTGGTATTTTAAGCTTTGACGCGATGTCCTAACGTGAAATTCAGTGGTGTCTAAAAATGTCTAAAAATACATATGAAACAAGAAGCTTTATATCCTAAATGGGTAGATCTACAAATAAGTCATTCTAAATTTATATCAAACCAAGTTTCAGGGTAAAATCGGTACAAATATTTTTATTTATTAAGAGTATATCCTAATAAAAAATATTAACATCCGACTACTGAGTAATTTTTCGTAGTTACGTTGAAATAAATAAATAAGACCTGACACTTTGACGTAGGTATTGCAGCAATGTTATATTTTTTACATTCTGCCTTTTAGGCATATTTATCAACCAGAAGACCTAAGACATTTTTATATTTTAAGCTAAAGTAATACGTTTTTAGGTCAACGAGACTCATTATGCTGTAACTATCTTGTTTAACCTCGTGCGTCTTCAAAGGGCTAACGAGCCTTGTGTTTCTTTTGACGCAACTTTCCTAAGAAAACGATTTTACGAAAGTAAAATGTAAAATTTTTCAGAGGCCCTTGACTTTCGTAAATTTCTTTCGAATATATTTTTTGTATACTTCAGATTTTCGTAAAATTATTGTTCATGGTGGAAGCCATATTTTAGGCAAAAACAATTGCTTACGGTAGAAGCTCTATCTTTGGCAAAACTATTGCTTATGGCAGAAACTCTATCTTCGTCAAAACTATTGCTTATGGCAGAAACTATCTTTGGCGTAACTATTGCTTATAGTAGAAACGCTCTTCTAATCAATAAGTAACAGCACTGCGCTACACTGAACTAAACTTTTTGTGTCCGCCGAAAAAAAGTATGCATTTTTCGAGAATAAAACAACAAAATGGCTTTTATTATCTTACTTTCTTGTGATGGTTATTTTTATCTTTACAGAGTTTCCCTAATAATTAGTTTGATTTCTGAACTACGAAACTTAAGACTTGGAAAAAAATATGGCATAATCTGTTAACTATCTTCTATACAACTAAAAAACAATTGGACTACGCGCTCATGAGTTATAGCCAAGTTTAAGCTTGGCCTTTATCTCCTTCAAAGGAAACTCCTTAAACTAAACAACATAAAAGTACCTTTTCTTGGAATATAGAGAAGCAACTATGCTATTGTGTGAAACGACTTCGATTCTCTCTTATTCCAAGTAGAATAAGGTGGATAATTTATTTTTAAATATTTCCAGTCTATATTTGTGTTATTTAAAAATGTGAATGTAACGCTGAAAGTTTTCCAGTTTATACTGTACACACAGGACAAGAAAGGTGTGTTAAATTATCCACATTCGAAAGTAGTTCCATAGTTGATTTGAAAGTATCATTGGCAACACAACATGACATGTTAAAAAATAGATTCCATTTTTGCAAATAGCAACTTTCTATGTTAGGATTCACTACATGTTATAAAACAAAGTCACTTTCTCTGTCTGTCCCTATGTATGCTTAAATCTTTAAAACTAAGCAACGGATTTTAATGCGTTGTTTTTCAATAGATGGAGTGATTAAAGAGGAAGGTTTATATGTATATAACATGTATAGTAAACCGGTGCAAAGCCAGGACGGATCGCTAGTTAATATATAAAAATTGAAAATTACAACTATTTGTGGTGTATTCTTTTTGTGGAATCTTCCAAGTCCATTTTATTTACTTATTTCCAAGTCTAACATACAGTGTACAGATTCGAATACAATAATAAAACTTTAATCGTTAATAAATTGAGTGTCAAAGAGATAAGGTCTGGCCAAAATTTGGGCCAAGGATCTTGTGCTTCGTGGCGTATATGCAATATTATGTTTTTATTCTGAAAATTGACTTTTCGTCTACTGTGCTTCCACAATCGGTAATGAATATATTATTTTTGGAATATATGTAATGGTATATGTACTTTTGATTGTATATTTATTAGGATCCCTTTGTAGCCTAAAAAGCTTAAATAGTCCTAACATGTGATGTTCAAGATATATTGTCATATTAAGCTAAGATAAAATTTAATCACATTCTGGGCTTCCTATTTATAAATATGAATGTCTGGTTAATTTCCGGAGATTTGGAAACTTAAAGTATGTTTTGGTAAATTAAGATCTTTTAAAATATACATATAATAAAAATATAAATTATTTTTGTGCTATTCAAATAATACTTACTGGGTCTTTCGGCATCTTTTTCTCCATTTCGATGGTGATGCTTGTGTTTCCTGTGGGAGTGGCGTCGAGCTGGTACGTGTACTCCGACAAACACGGTGTGAGCTCGGTGACCTGACAAAGATCGGCTCGGTTATTACGTATGCAATAGCCAAACGATGGCCAAAATCGCGCGATAATTTTGAGCAAGATGGCTCGAAGAATTATAAACATAGCTGCTTAAAAAATATCCCTGGGCATATTACACATTGATCTAACTCCAAAGTTAGCAAATTATATACTTGTGTAATTGGTGTTAGACAACGATATTGAATACATAAAAATACTTCAATAGATACCAGAATAAATTTAATAAAACCACAGACCCGGAAGTACACATCATCTATGTTCATCACACAAATGCCTACTCCCAGCAGGAATTGAACCTGATACTCGCGGTTGGTCGGCTAACTTCTCCAGTGTGGCCACCGCGGTCTATTGTTATGACTGAGTATAGGACGTTATACTTCACTATGTGTGTTAACTTGTCTTTTGTATTAATATGAGTATCTGGGCGACCGAGCTTGGCTTGGTAGTTCTTTTTTGTCAATGTGTTCAACTTGAAAATATTGCCATCTAACGGTAAGTTATGAAACTGGAGTCGGTATTTTTTACTACCAAGTGCTACCGACAGACACAAACAGTGCTACTAGTTTTATAGGTGTCACGTTCATAAGACTTATCTAGATCAATTTTTACCCCCCAAATCCCCTAGGTATCAAATGCAGCGAAATTGTTAGAACCGTTTCCGATTCGCTGGTCCAACGAGGCTATCAAACTGTACTAAAAAAGCGAAGAGACCTCCACTATACAAAGAGAAACAGGAAAAAAAATACCTTCACGCCTATTATTCCCGAAAGGGTAGGCAGAAGTGTGCTGTATATCCACGACTCTTAATTCCAGTAGATATACTAGAACATCCACGATTAGCCAAGGTACTAGAGCCCTGATGTGATAAGTGGCAAGCCTATCGCCACTTCGGGCACCGGGTCCGGGTTCCCTTGTAGAATAGGCCTTCCACCCAGGCAGCTCGTAAGAGACGAGCACAGGGTCTATTGTCACCAATACCGTGACATTGACTAGGTGGTAGAGTCTTGCAACGACTCGCCCGGATTCGCCATACCTATTCCAAAATAGCGTCAGTGCTCGCCATTGTCATGTTCTGGTTTAGAGTTTAGGGTAGCAGGTAAACTTATTCACGAAAAAGGCTTACCATCCCAGCCTCAGGTTGGCAACGCACCGTTTCCACCTTTGGTGTCTACAGGCGTGTGTATTTCTTACCATCAGGAAAGCCGTCTGCTTGTTTGCCTTCCAATATCATAAAAAATATATATATATTACATATTATATTACAATTCGAGAAACTATATTATTCTGGTCGACGGAGTTAGAAAGGGGTGAATGTTGCAAATTTCTGCCTGAAGAGTAAACAAAACTCCTAGCATTAAGGCGTCGTTAAGATTATGTACGAAGTTGCAGATACAGCTAGTAAATCATTACATATTATAAAACAAAGTCATTTTTTTGTCTGTCTCTATGTATGCTTAAATCTTAAAAACTTTGATCGTTTTTTTTAATAGATAGGGTGATTCAAGAGGAAGGTTTTAATGTATATAACATGTATAGTATACCCGAGCGAAGTCGGGGCGGGTCGTTAGTATATGTATAACAGAAAGTTGCGTTAGTTACACTGTTTATAACTCAAGAACGGCTGAACCGATTTAGCTGAAAATACCAGGAAATGGACATAGGATTTTTTATATCATTCCTTCCTTGCTCATGGAATATAAACATCCAAATTTTGTTTCTTTTACATAATACCAATAATCAGTAGGCAACTCTTAAAATAAAACAATATTAAGTATTTAATAAATTATTACTTTAGATCTTAAATAACATTTTTATCGTACCTGCTAACTATTTTTGGCTATAAGTAGTAAATATTAAATCATACCAATATTAAATGATAACATTATTACATTTAATTTATTTCCAGATTTTTAATGGAACATGGACTGGTGATACTTGCGATACAAAAGTATACGTTCCAGATGTTTTTTTGATGTCAATTATTTTATTCCTTGGGACATTCGCAATATCAATAATTCTAAAAGACTTTAAAAATTCCTTATTCTTTCCTTCGAAGGTAAAATATTGGAATTATTTTTTTTATTTTATAACGCGAAGGAGAAAAATGATAGAAAATAGTTTTGACTCACTCACTCACTGCCTAACACCATCCATCAATTCTTCATACTTAGTTGATAACTAACTAAATTATACTCTACATGTATAAACTACACTCTATGGTACAATTGATTCTTAACTTGCAACCTGTTGCTTAAATTTAGGTTAAAATTTACTTGTCTATTTATAAACTAAATAACTATAGGTTACCTATAGTTATAATATTAATTATTTATGGTGTCTAGCGACTACGGTTTTCTATCACATCAGGAGATTCGTGTTGTGGTTCGCTGTCTTAATCTATAAAACATGTACAAAGCGGGCTTAAAAGCGAAGTATTTATTAGTTAATCACAGATTTTATTGGCTTTGGTTCAGAAAAAACACATCTAAAAAAGATTCAGCTAGTAATTTCAATTGTTTATCTTGTATCTAAATTTGTTTTTCACACAAAATAATCGCAACTTGAAATAAAAAGTAAAATTATGTTGCGCTAAAATAAAGCTGGATTTAAGCTATGGGGATAGCATCGGAGATTAATGATATTTTTAAAATATAACTTTTTTAACGGTAGGAATCGTGGCACTTGATGACATGATAATGATATTATTGATGATAATAAATTTTCAGGTACGACAAATCATCAGTGATTTTTCAGTTATCATCGCGATATTATCAATGTCTTTTCTTGATTACAAAGTTGGAGTCAAAACACCAAAGTTAGAAGTGCCATCAGAATTCAAACCAACACTACCAACTAGGGATTGGGTCATCACACCATTTAACGGGAACCCATTCTGGTCAGCCCTAGTGGCTATACTACCAGCGCTACTAGGAACAATACTTATATTTATGGATCAACAAATCACAGCAGTGATTGTTAATAGAAAAGAAAATAAGCTGAAAAAGGGATGCGGGTATCATTTAGATTTATTTGTTTTGGCCATTCTGATACAAATCTGTTCTATAATGGGTCTGCCTTGGTTCGTCGCTGCAACAGTTCTAAGCATAAATCACGTGAACTCATTAAAAGTTGAATCAGAATGTGCGGCTCCGGGGGAAAAACCTCAGTTTCTTGGAGTGAGAGAGCAAAGAGTTACACATATTTTGATATTCATGACGATTGGTTGCTCTGTTGTGCTGACGCCGGTTTTAAGGCACATACCAATGCCAGTATTATTTGGAGTATTCTTATACATGGGGGCTGCTTCGTTAAAGGGACTCCAATTTTTCGATCGAATCTTAATCATGTTTATGCCACAGAAATATCAACCTGATCACATGTTCTTACGACAGGTAATATTTTTTTGCAAGTTTCCTTATGACCTTAAGAGCATATACGAAAAATACTTATGTTAAAAATACTTGATACATGGTGGGCTTCGAATCTCTACTCGGACTACCAGATTAGAATTCCGAAGCGCTCACCGTTAGATTAAAGAGGCTCTTAAAACCTCATAATAATTATTATCATAACCTGCACTAATGTAAGCGTTCAAGCGAATATCCATCTTGGATATTCGACAAAAAACATTTTATTATAATCTTATAAATTCGAAATTTATAGATGGATGTATGAATGCTTGTAACTCTTGGATGAAAGTTTACAATAATATTGCTTATATATAAAAACAACAAATAAGCTAATTTTAACGCACTACAGCACAAACATGGGGCGGTTTGAAATAATC
>DVZL01003950.1:0-13415 GCA_018236625.1 Lasaia peninsularis | reverse complement strand
AAACACGGACTGAATGAATGGAAGTACGCCGAGTTATAAAACTCTGTAGCTAATTTGCGCCACCCTTATTTATGCATTTTGACGGACACTTTTTCATAACACGGATGTTCCTCCTTACCTACACGGAGGGTATAGACAGGAAGAATGTCAAACGTCATATTTTTTGACAGTTCTCAATGACAGACAGTATGTAGCCGCGTCCGTTATTTTTCATAACCTATTAACCATATACCGGCTGTTTTTTAGGTTTAAAATACATTTAAAACGTTGTATTAAAACGGAAAATAATTCACAATAAAATATGATTCAATCTCTTTAACATCAAAAAATATATTTTTCTATCGTTGGAAAAAATAGTTATTTGGGATCGCAACCTTGAAGGTACAATGATGGCCACTACGGGAGATGAATTTGCGTAATGGTACTTTTAATTTACTACTTTTTAACTGGAGTTCTCTAAATATGAATGAAGTATCAAAATGCGTCAAAAAACTTTTTATGATTTTTGTTTGTCTTGAAATTTTAAGACGCTTTAAATGCCTTGAACTAAAAATCTGCCATAGCTCTTTCATGCTCCGCTTCTTTTTTCTTCACCTATTAATATTATAATTACGTAGCGGACCCTGATATTATTTGTTATAGAAACGGGATTGGGTTATAGCGAAGAAGGAATTCCGCTGTGAATAATAGTTTCAGAGAAACGTGCCTCTTTTCGTTGAGTTAAAAGCTTGCGTTGAGGATATTACTGAGAAAATGTCTGATATCACCGCCATTTCGCACATGGCGGACACTAGTCTGTCCCCCGCGGCGTATATTACGGACATC
This sequence comes from Lasaia peninsularis, assembly GCA_018236625.1. Taxonomy (NCBI): domain Eukaryota; kingdom Metazoa; phylum Arthropoda; class Insecta; order Lepidoptera; family Riodinidae; genus Lasaia; species Lasaia peninsularis. The sequence continues at coordinate 12,590 of DVZL01003950.1, read as the reverse complement.
GAACTGTGCATAAAATAAAACCGGCAAAGTGCGAGTCGGACACCATACCATTATTATCTATAAAAACTGTAAAAAAAGCACCCTTTATGTGTATATTTATTTTATTCTATTTTTAATATTTGTTGTTATAACGACAACAGAAATACACCATCTGTGAAAATTTCAACTGCCTAGATATTGCGATTCATGATATACAGCTCGCTGACAGTCAGACAGTGAAAGAGTTCCCATTTTTACCTTTTGTGACTCTAAAAACCCTAAAAAAACATAGTCTCACTGTACGTTTTACAAAAAGACAAACACACAAGGAAACAAACACACGTTGTTCAGCATAAGTTGACTTTGCGACATATTAAGGATATATCAATTAGATATTATTTTTGCGCCGTATACGCATGAGGTCCCGGGTTCGATTCATGGGTATATTATATTTGTTTTAGATTATGCAATTTATCTGCAAAACAAAATGTGGTTGAATTTGTGCCCGATATCGCGCAATGTCATCCAAACTAACCGTGGATACAACATTTCATCTCAATCGGGTGAAGATATCTACTTCAAAATTGAATTGTAAGATTCCACCCGAGCATACATACTTACAATGTAAGTTAAATAAAAGTTTTTAAATATCAACTTTGTTTAAAGACACTCTGTGATTAACCTCAGAATAAGGCGTAGAGGGAAAATAATCATCAGCATCTCTGTTATTATAGCTACACCCACACACCCTACGCTCGCTCATTATTAAGGGTTTATTGCCCTTATGCTGTTGCCTCATAATAATATTCCATGCTGTTCTTGCCGCAGAATATTTGTCTCAAAAATATGTCAAGGACGTACAGAAATGGTTTCCTGGAGTTAAAATGCACATTCTGTATACACTTAAGACGTTTTTTAAAGTCTCAATACATTTTATATTTTTCAATGTTTGCGCTTGGTGAAACTTCCACAATATGTCAAGTAAAAAAACCGGCCAAGTGCGAGTGGACTCAAGCACGATTTCGAGCTGTTATTTTTAAAAATGGCAAAAAATAAGTTTGTTATATTTACTTTCTTTTTAGTATTTGTTGTAAGAGCGGCAATAGTAATACATCTTTGAAACTTACAACTTTCTATCACGGTTCATGAGATACAGGCTAGTGACGGACAAACAGACAACACAGCGAAGTCTTAGTAATAGGGTTCCGTCTCTACTCTTTGAGTACGGAACCCTAAAAATTATTAACAAAAGATAGAACAAAGAGACGTGTAGGAATTATCCAAACAAAGAGTTGTATCTGTGTTGCATCTGTGTTGCACAACGTCATTAGTTTGCGTCTAGATCTTGGCGCCAATGCTAATTTTAAATGGAATTATGTGAAACGGTACTACCGTGTTCTTTTTATTGAATATAATTAAAATGGCGACGATTTTTTATCGGATTATGAATATATTAATAATGAATTTATTATTGTTGTAAATTAATTTATGGTTTTGAAATTTTATTAATAACATTACATAGAACGCGCTTTGTCATTTCGAGCGAAAATATTTATGCAAGAGAGAAATCTATACAAATAAATAAAATTGATAGATAAATCGATAGCTGGTTAAGAATGCCCATGTAACATTTAAGTCCATCTTTGTACATTTTTTCTTTGTGAATATTTTTTTAAATAAATAATATTAAAGCATGCGTTTCTAAAATTAAAACAACCGCTTTTTACATAAATATACAAAAAAATTATTTGGAATTGTTTATATTTGGAACGTCTGGACCGATTTAGACGGCAATTTCACTGGCAGATAGCTGATTTTATAAGGAGTAACTTTGTGCTTTTATTTATTAAATTCAAACGCCAAAAACGCCACGGGCATACCTAGCTAGGGTTTAATTTTTTTTAGATAGTAGTTGCAAATCATACAATAAGCTTTTAATATGTATTCGTATGGAGCACGTCCAAGCACTTCGTATTACATTTTGTAATTTTAATCAACATCCGTTGATCCCATTTGGAAACCCGAATAGACTTCTAAGTATTTTAAATCTAGCATACATGATTCATTAACTCTCCTGCCAGGCAGTTAAGTTAAATATGTCATTCCAACAAGATCACCGATGGTGGGATCCATCGTCTTATCTATTCCCATCACCGCAATGACGTTGTCGTGATCTGGTATGGAGCTACAGCCTAACAGCCCCACACCAGACATTGACGCACCTACAACATCTACGGTGTCTGTAAGTCACGGTTATCTCTTACCATCAGGAGACTCGTGAACTTGTTCGCTGTCTCATAAAAAAATAAAAACCATATAACGATAAGAACTTTATTAAAATTTGTCTAATAATCCCTCTCGGTGTAACAGAACATGAAACTATTATCATTAAATTGTTATCTACACTATTAAATAAAATTGCAAATGTCTATGTAATATTAGAATAAACGTTTTCAACTAAATGCATATGTATGTATATACGATACATATACCAAAATAATGCTTATCACATTTTTTGTTTGTCTGTCTGTTTGATGCTGGAATCGCTGGACTGATTTTGACGGGTTTTGGGTTTTCCCTTGCAGATAACTGATATAATAGAGAGTAACTAAAGTTACTTTTATTTTAGAGATATATACCTACACTAAAATAGTTAATAAAAACGCGGACAACGTCGCGAGCTAGCTGTGCTAATCATATAATAATATACACACTTTTTCCTTCAAAACACACACTTGTACTATTCCACAATATTTCTTTAATTTTTAATTTTTACATTACACTTTGGCCAACCGGTTCAGAACCGACTAACACTGAACGATGTGTTGAATTAATTAAATTTATTTGTCTTAAGTTTTCACTGAACGATGTGTAGAATTAATTAAATTTATTTGTCTTAAGTTTTACAAGCCCTGTAAAAAGTGATGATGTAAAAAGTAGAACGTAAAAATAAAAGTAAAGCGTAATGTAAAAATAAAAATAAAAAATGATGTGAAATAGTACAAGAGTGTGTTTTCTAGGAAAAGTGAATATACAATGGAATTCCACCAAGTGCCGACGATGAAAAGTATAAATACCATATAATAATACCCTTAGAACATAATCCATATAAGACGAAGTAGCGCTGTGCGGTATGCGCTAATAGTGTCCGACTTGTTCTAAATTCTTTACCGTTCTCGTATGACATTAATAGGTCCCACCAGTTGATTATGCATCTGTGATTGAGCGTAGTCTGTATTCGACTTTGACTCACGAGGTACCTACCGGTTTCGACTCCCGGATAGAGCAACTTGTAGATATGAGTTTCTATAGTTTACCTTAAAAACACAACGTTATCTGAAATTGTATTTCCTCCCATGGTCCGGGTCCTTTTTGTAGAAAAGACCATCTGTCTTTCTACCAGGCAGCTCGTAAGAGGCGAGCATAGGTTATCAAGGTCATTGCCGGTGAGACCACTGGTGGTAGAGTGCTGTGCGACACGCCCGGTTAGGGATCCACCGCCTTACTCATTCCTGCCGCCATAATGACAATATCGTGTTCCAGTCCGGAGAGTAGGGTAGCTGGTAGACTTGCACACCAGGCCTAACACCCCAGCCACAGGTCAGCGACGCAACTACAACACTTATGGTGTCTCTAGGCCATGGTTGTCTCTTACCATCAGGAGAGCTCGCTTCCTTATTCCATAAAGAAACATTTGGTGACCGTTTGCTACACAACATGAGACCTATATCATCGGCTTTATCGTGGGTACATATGTCTCTGCCTACTATGCTAGGGATATGGCCGTGAAGATATTTATTAATTTTTGATATATTGTTACAGAGTAACCGGTGCGTGAGTGGCAAGAGCGACAATTGGTGTCTATACGGCTCGGACCGGGAACCCTGGCTGATCAAACCTGACAATGTATCTGATGGGAACCACTTCACACCACGGTATCAATTCAAGACGGTCAGAGCCTTCGATCCAGCTGATTTCTCAATCACATTTTCGCGAGGATCTACTGACAAAATCCCAGAGGTAATATTTTAATAATATGAAAATATTTAAATGGATTTTATTTAGGTTGTTGTAGAGCCTCTGTGGTCTAGTGGTTCGCGCTTCGGAATTCCGGTAGCCGAGATTCGAACCCCGGCATGAGTTCTTCTAACTTTTGTATCTAGGTTTGGGCCTGGTTTCCCTTTTGGGTTGCAGATGCAGTCGCTTTGTGTAAAATCTGAACTTCTTTGTCATGTGAAAGCTAAGACGAAAAGAAAATTAAGGCCACTAAAATAGCTTTAATTTTATTAAGTTTTTTTAACGAATAAAATATAAGATAAAAACTATCACAAATTACTGACATAAAAAGTAAAATAATAGTGTTAAGTTTATATGTTAATCAGTTATGTTTGTTCTTTACTTTTTGTTAAGTGCACAGTCTACCATTTTCTTTTTATTATTTTTTTCTAGCCGGGGTTAGCTGTAAGATATCTCTTATGAAATATAAGCTCGCCTTTTGTACCGATGTACATATTTGTAATATAACCAGTTTACAATAAAATGTTAAATTAAAAAAAAGATCAATCTATATAAAAAATCTGATACAGAAAATCTTATAAAGTTATACGATGAATTATTTATTTATGAGCATTAGAAGGTCTTACATACCTAAAATATTTACTACGGTTACAAGACAGGCCAATGAACTCAAATCTCTCAACACTCTTATAATATTCGTAGGCGGATAAACCGGTAAACACTCGTACTGACTTCACTTTGTACAAAATTGCCGTATCGTAATGGCAGCTGATTAAAATACTTACAATGATGTGCATCATCATTTTACATCGACAACACTATCTTGGCCATTAGTCGTGAACCTAGGCTTTCTTGAACAATCGTATTCATACTGGAATACGAATGTTCAAGTTGGAATTCGTTTAATTTGGATAACTAAACATAGTAAGTTAGGTGACAAAATTCAAAATTCAATATGGCGAAACATCAATCATGGCGAATTGGTTATTTCTAATGCACGACTCCTTCACTATAATATCACTAAGAAATCTGTCTAGAAATAACTAAATGTTTAAAAATAAATTAAAAGTGAAAAAAATGGGTGTAGACGCGTGAATTGACTAATTTAGATATTACCAAGTTACATTGGTCGTGATTACGATTGGACAAAAATTGGACAAAGTTGAGCTTTGCCAAAATAATACAAGATTGTAATAGTGCAACTGCGAGAACACCTATCTAGTAGGTAATTTCCACTCTCACTACTGATGTTTTCACGTTAGTACGTTTGTTATACAAATTTCCACTTCAACACCTAAACCGATCAACACAAATTTTTGCATACTTTTTTATGATAGATAATTTTTCAAATGAAACGTTTTTTGTTTCTGCTCCCAAGAGTTGTTATGGGAAAACTAAAAAAAAATCAATCTTAAATGAAAACTTGATCTTATCTGATTAGTGAATATGTCTGACATATTATGTGATGATGTGTGTGATAATTAAACTAATCATGTTTTTGTCTTCCAAAACGATGTCAGGTTAATTAAATACAAAATTTACAAACATCCAACAAGTATAAAGAACTGGAATCAACATTAACCTTCTTCGAAGTTTTAAAATGTTGTACATAATTAAATACGATGTCAACCGTAATTATGCAAGTGTTTAACGCATCTAATACGAGTTTTTGACCTAATTTCTTTATAATTGTAATGTTGCGCAGTCCACGCTTGTTTAGAACATAACATTATTATACATAGCTTACAGTTATGTCGCATAGTTGCCTACAATTAAGGTTATTATAATTGTTATAATTGAGATTTTAAAATAATTATGGTTGAAATCATGTCTGTGAGAATGGAAAAGCTTTCAGATATTACATTACTTTGATAATGTTTAACATGTCTGGGCTCATTGCATAAGCAACCTACAACAATTTCTCTGTTGCTAGCTAGTAGTGAAATATTGTGACGTCACAATGTTTCGGGGTCCTAAAATTAAATTGTTTAAAGTTATTTTTTTACAAGTCATATTTATGCCTGTCCTAAAGTGGCAATTTTCCAATAACAGTATAAACAATAACAAAAAAGACTTATAATTAAAATAAATTAAGTAGTAGTTTCCTTCACATTGAAGAGTCTAATTTTAAAGCAAAATTCAAAATTAATGATGAAGAAATAATACAGGATGAACAAAAAATATCGTCAAGCTCAAATCCCCGTAACGATAGGTGGAGTTACTAACTGACTAATAACTAACTAACCAATATCACAAATCCAATCTTAGACGTCATGTTGTTAGTTATACTGGTAAAACTAATAATAATAAAAACTGGGATCCGGGACCCTGTGCATCAAAATCAGAGACTCATTCAATTTGTCCACGAACACAAAGCTTAAATAATACAAAATTCTAAATGAAACATCGTATTTTCAACAGGTGTGGTACGTGAACAAAACGACGCAAAGCACAAATTTCATTTTCGACCTCGAAAAACCCGAATGTTCAAAAGATTCCAAAGTTTGCACAATGAACATCAGAACTGGACCAGAGGACACCTTCTGTTACGCGAACGGCACAAGCGAGGAGTATTATTCGTTGTATGTAGAAGTCGAGGGGATCCCCGAAGCGGCTGAAATAAAAATACACGTCCAATGTGCATGTGGGTGTAGCGAGAGTGCTGAGAAACAGTCGGAACAGTGCAACGGGAGGGGAATATCCAAGTGTGGGGAAGACAACTGCGTTTGCGACGATAATTGGTAATTGATTTTGATGTGTACTTACTGTGTCCGCGACTTTGTCCGCGTTTAAATTTAACTTAATAAACGTAGCCTAAGTTACTCCTTATTACATCAGCTATCTGCTAGTGAAAGTCCCGTTAAAATCGGTCCAATAGATCCAGTAGATTAACCAGAAGGAACAACAGACAACATTTCTAAAAAAATCATTTTGGTATATGTATCGTGTATACACACCTAAAATGCGTTTATTAAAAGCGGTTGTTTTAAAATTTTTTTTTTATTTGTTTAGATTTGTAATACATAATTTATAACCTCAAAAACGACATAATTAAATATGGCGATGTCTTCGGAATTTCTTTCTGGTAGTTCAGCTTCGAACTCCGATATGCATCGATGAGTTTTCTAACTTAGGGGCGTGGTTGTCATAATCCTTTGATTTTGCAGACGATCTCGATAGCATCTGACATAGAAACGGAATAAAGCCTGGAACGAAGAAAAATCTTAAGTAGGTACGACGGTTATTCCCCGAACAAATTTTTCGCTAAGATCTAGCCTAACCTGCTATGACATAAATCGTTTCTTTTAAAAAGTACGGAACTAAAGCTTTGGAGTTTCGCCAATAGGGAGAATTGACGAAAAAAACCTTTTTACTCTGCTTAGCATTATAAAAATAAAATAATGTCTGCTGTGCACATTCCTTTGGTATTTATTCAGCGCAGTCGCGACCATATGTCCCGTTGTGTATTTTCAATATACGTTCATATATGCATATATATCTTCACGCTAGGCCCCGTGCAGTTTAGGCAGAGAGTAGAGTCACAATCCCTACATACTTGCCTAGCTTCCTCGACATCTCTTATAAAACACGCCCATTCCGAAGACCCTTGACACTTCCATCGGATATCACACGAGCTACTTTTCAACGGTAAACAAAATCCAAAAAAAACCCACGTTTGATTCCGGTTGTAACGGTGAAATCATTTCAGGACCGGCTCGCGATGTCAATGTGAGCCAACCAGAGGTGATATTGGACAAGACTGCATCAATCCTTCAAAACCAGACGTATGTATTTTTTTGTATCTATAACAAAAAATTTGCGCTTTCGAGCTTTTACATTGTTTTATGGGATAAGACGGCTCTCCTGATCATAAGAGACAACCGCGGCCTATAGACACCATAGATGTTGCAGGTGCGTCACTGTTCTATGATCAGACTATTCGACCTTATGTGCAAGTCTACCGGCTACCCCACCCTCAGGACTGAAACATGACAAACGGAACATGTTACATAGTGGCCGCAGGAATAAGGGAATTACTACCCGGGTGAGTTGCTGCAGTGCACTCTACCATCCAAACCGAAACACGACAATGTCTCTATGGCGGTAGGAATAGGTGGGGTGGTGTATCCCTACATGGGCAAGTTGCTGCACAGCACTTTACCCTCTGTGGTCTTGTTTACCACCAGGTCTTGTTGGAAATGACCCAGTTAACCTATGCTCGCCTCTTACGATCTGCCTGGTAGGAAGGCAGATGCTCTATTCTACACAGAGGACCCGGACCAACACGGGTATTTACCCAACATTATTAACATACATACGTATTTTTACGCGAGGTAATTTGCGGGGCTAGATGCATTTTATCCGACGGCACAAAAGAGAGGACATTTTTTTCAGACAAGACTTAAAATTTGATTTTATTGAATATTTTGAAAGGAGATTTACACTATGCGCTACTATGAATTTGTAAATATAGACTTACTTATGTAATCATACAGTCATCAAATCACATATACATACATATCTTCACGCCAGGACCGTTGCAAGGAGGCAGAGGTATCGAGAGCTAAGTGTCAAGATCCTTACCTACTTCTTCAAAATTTATTAATCGTTTCACAAAAACATGTTAATGTTTATTCAATTTGTTAAAAATGTTTCATGGTCTCAGGTAAATTGCTCTGGAAATGGTGTCTGCGGAGAATGCGGCAAGTGCGAATGCTACGATTACGGAGAGGGTTCCAGTTATTTCGACAAAAACGCCTACTGTGAGGACATCTGTATGAAAATCAATAACAACTGCGACGACTGTCTCCTACAAAATGGCCACTGTGGCTGCTCAAAGTTTGATCTCTCTCGTACTCCATATAACCAGACCGTTTTGAGTGATAGAGACGGTAGAAATAGGTCTATATGGATCGAGTGTAATAGTCACATCAGCAATTGCACTATTGAATATGCTGCGATGAAAAGCCTTAATGGATCATACTATTATATGATTATAAGAAACTCATGCGATCCGATCCAGGGACGGATTGTCGCGAAAGCTGTGAACGGTATGTATATTTAGACTAACCATCCCGGCTAATTTACTCTACCTAATTAAGTTTTTTCAATTGTCTTCCAGATGTATAATTTTACGTGATTTTAACCTTACTATAGACACACATCCGTAATAATTTTATAAATGCGAAAGTAACTCTGTCTGTCTGTGTGTCTGTTACGCTTTCACGCCTAAACCACTGATCAGATTTTGATGAAATTTGGTACAAAGATAGAGTTGACCTTGAGGATGAACATAGGCTACTTTTACTGCAAAAAGGGGGGTTTGTATGTCGGGCAACGGCTAGTATATACTATCTTCAGAGCGGGTTACTTGCGATGTAGGCAGAGAGTATCGAGTGCCAAGCGTCGCTGCGATCCTTACATACTTGCCTTGCTTCCTCCACATTTATTATTTATACAAATAAACAATAATAATTTTATATACTTACTAAAAACCGCCATAATTTAAAGTTATTCAAGACACTTATGCACTGGTTTTTATGACTCTTAGGGGTATGAAAAATAAATGTTGATATATTCACAGACCTACCTGACGTGCATACAAAATTTCATTAGAATCGATCGAGGCGTTTCGAAGGGGTTTGGTGAAAAACATCGCGACATGAAAATTTTATATATTAAATGTTGCCGCTACACCTAGAATATAATAGGTCTCGTACATTATCTATCCGTTTATCATAGAGTTCCTTTAAAAAAAATTACTTTGTTGTACGGGATCCTGATCCAGGTTCCAAGGTGTTTAAGTAATAGGGCCCCATTTTACCCTTCGCGTACGGAACCCTAAAAAAATAAGTCCCATAAGTTAAAAGTCATAACACTTGAACCGAACAAACAAATATACCAACATGATACAAGTTATTTGAGTTTACACAGATGCATTAATTCACTTCGCGCTGGCAGTTCATAAATACGACACCAGATGCTTTCCATTATCCTCTGTCCTTTTCTGTTGTGAAGAAACTAATGCTTCGTGCTGTTTCTATCTCTTTTACACGTCGGGTTTATTTTTCTTTTAGACAAGTACGTTCATTATCACCATTTGTTGCTCTATTAATCGTTCATTATTTATAATAATTGGTTTACATTGATGTTTTAATTTAGTATGTTTTAGAGATAGACTCCGTTGTTAGTCTGCTTGTCCGTTTGTCACCAGGCTATATCTCATGAACTGAGATAGCTAGACAGTTAAAATATTCACACCGATAGCCTGATGGTGCAACTTGTTCTAAGAGTTTTTCATTTCAACCGAAAAACATAATATCCCCTGATATTGGATTTATTAGCGATATATCAATAGCGTCGGCTAATCATTGGTGCATAAGTATGTACCTTTACTTAACCCTTCTGGGAACGACGATATATATTTTTTAATACTGATTTTACACAATTTGGCGAAATTCCATAGCAACTATAAACATAATTTCAATATAAAATCTTCTTCCAAATATTCTTTCTCTTTTCTTCTTTCTTTTAACACTTTATTGTAGTCCATCTATACAGACAGAAGATACTTTGTGCTGTCAAAACAGTTTATACGTGATGTTTCTACAGATGTTTAGAGCATACAGATTACACTGCTAACAACGATCTGACCGCAATGTTAAAAATCTTATAGGGCTCTATCTCACTCACGTTTTGACGCTGTCCATTTTATAAAGAGTTAGCAATACTAAATATCCGGGACAGGTCCAGATATTACTTCTAGCTATGCCCTTCCTAATTTGACAGCACTAAAAGTGCTCTGTCTCTTTCTTTTCATTAACGTCAGCAGATCTACTACCATTGTCTATCCCCAGTTAAACACTTATCTAATGACGTTACGATTAGTTCAGGAGATAAGGTATGTACTCGGATAAATAAACAAACAAATAGTTTAGATATTTAGAAAATTTATTTATATAATAATTTTGATACAGTGTGTTTTGTTATCCTCTTTGTTGCGTTGTTTTCATTATTAAAGGACAGATTTATTTCCGACTTCTATACAGTGACCTTGCCCGTGGTGATTGGTGCGTTGGTAGCGCTCGCGGTGCTGACGGCCGTGGGTGGCTACATGTACTGGAAGGGCCGAACGCCACCACTGCCAATGACGGACCCCATGTACCAGAACATCGGCGCCGAAGACTGCACCGGCGAGAACCCACTTTACAAACCACCAACGTCTTCCTTCAAAAATCCTACCTACGGAAAGTGGTAGCTTTGGTAAGCACATCAATTTTTACATCTTACACATCTTAACGCCAAGTCCCTTGCAGGATAGGTAGAGAGAATCGAGTGCTAAATTTCCCAATTCCTTACTTATCTAGCTTCCTCCATAATCATTACTCTTGTCATACAAACAGATTTTAGAGACTCTTGACAACACCTTCGGATAAACCGCGAGCTATTTGGTCGTGGAATGTCAACCCCGCGTACCTACAATCATCCACATTCGCATTGTATATCTGTTCTCTACTATATTACTTTTTATATGTCTTTTATATAGAATGCACCAAGTCGAAAGTCGAAGTTCGGTCTGCTTGGAGAAAACCCCTAGTGTTGACGTTGTAAATCCCATTCAGTTAAAATAACGATTTCTCAGGCTGAGCTCTCCGTTTGGCCATAGAGTTCGGTGAATTTATAAAAATTACGCGGCCAGCAATAACTTTGATATTTTTAACTCATTTTTTAATCATTTTTAAAAAACTTATTATACTCGTATTCTCGTCTTTTTTGTTATCTTCATCAATTTGAGATTTATATATTACCCATTACATTTGCACTTATATAATTTACCCACTCTCACAAAGCAAACATTTAATACAACAAAAAAACCTCTGCTGAGTTTTGGAGAAAAACTTTTCTTTTTCCCTATCTCTTTCTCTTATCCCCAAAAAAACAAATAAACTATCTTACTTATACAGTTTAAATTATCGACATTTCGAATATTCAAGTTTGTAATAAATTATTTCTTAGAAAGTGTGACCGTTATGAGACAACCTTGAGCAAAATCACCAAGGTTTCTGTTGCAGATCTGAATTTATGAATTTAATATCTAGGTAAATATATTGATATCCATCTAGATATTAAATTTTAAGATGTTGTTCTAAAGTATTTGACAGCGTGCTTATTCTCTTGTCCTCCTAATGTAGATCATCATCATTATTTCAGTGCCAGACATAGGTCTCCTCAATTCTTCACGTCAATATATTTTATACTAGCTATCCGCCCGCGGCTTCGCCCGCGTTAATTATCAAAGCGTTATTTTTTTCCGACTTATTATATAACGCTTATTGCCTAAAAATATACCATCTTTTTAGTGTAGTCGGTTAAAAAGTAGCCTATTTGTTCTTATGTATAAGCTATCTTACTGTAAAGTTTCATCCAAATCCGTTCAGTAGTTGTTTCGTGAAACAGGGACAAACATCCATACATACTTACAAACTTTTGCATTTAAAATATTAATAGGATTTTTCATCGTGGGCGGTTGGTGAAACTTCCACATATTCATATTTTAAATTAAAGACAACTCTTTTACTTTTTCAAATTTTTTG
>DVZL01003949.1:0-13416 GCA_018236625.1 Lasaia peninsularis | reverse complement strand
CGAACCTTTAAAAATTCATATCTTTAAAAATATTAACTTTATCGTTAAAAGTCATAGGACCTTTTTTATTGGTATTTTAATGAAAAATATAAAAAAAAATTGTCCGGTTGAAAAATAACAATTCCTTGCAATTGTTTAAACAATTTCGCTTTAAACAATATGGCACCGGGTTACGCCATGGCAACATGCATTTATATCATTAGGAGGGCAATTTGAAGAGGATCGCATAAAAAAATTGAGGTGGAAAAAGTTTTCGGTACTCATGCGCCGATTCCTCCTGGACTATATCACCGCATATTTAAAAGTATAAAGTAACTTACTTAAATAGTTTAATAAATCATTAAAAACGAAACGTGGATACAAAAAAAAACCAAAGAAAATTATTACTAAAACCAAAAATAAAATATGAAATCATTAATTACGCTTGAATTTAAAACATTAATGAATTAATTATCGATATATTTATGATCAATCTTCTTCGCTTTAGCCTTATCCCGTTACACATCAAATGATATCGGAGTCGGTCAGAGTATCAACGTTGTATGATATATTATCTGTATGTTTTTGTAATGTTCACCCTTTACGAAATTGTTTATTTAGTTTACTACTTTGATAAACTTCCTTGAATTTATAACATTTAGGGACGCCGATTTTGACGCACATTTTTAGGTGCTTATGTGTGTGCTATATTTTCCAATGAAATAGAAAAGAGATAAAGAAATTAAGTACTAAACGATTAAAGCAATCATGTCAAATTGATTAGGACATAATAATTAACATATTAACATAGTTAGAGATATGTATTAAAATTGTAGAAATGTCACGTACAAACAAATCTGACTGACTGACTGATGTTCTAATAGTTTTTGTGTCTTTATTTTGCTAACATTCCTAGAAAATAACAATAATTTTAGTTAGCGTAGAGCCAAATATTCACCATGCTTACTTCTTATAAGTGAGAACATTATTCGTCGTTTTAAGCAAGTAATTAATTAAACTTATTCAATCATAAGTATGTAAATATATATGCAAATGATGTGAAACAAGCGCAGCTGTTGAAGTACTCGAGGTAAATTAAATATTGTAATATCCACAAATTACTGACGTATCGATGGCGCCATTAGGATAATTAATACATTGAAATTCGGAACTCATTATCACACTGGTGAAGCGTTTTAACTGCATTATATGACGTCCATTGCGAAATACGTTTGTTACATCAGATCATTTCAAAACCTTTCGCTGATTGGCTCCTCTTTTACTACAACAAACTATGGGAATACTTGTTTATACAAGGATATGCCTAGAAAAGAAAAAAAACTCTGACAAGCTTATCCACATACAGCCAAAACCACTAAACAGATTTCACTAATATTTGGCATTAAGATACTAATATGAAATATGTTTGAAAATTCTATTCACAATGGGTCGAATGTGAAAGTTAAGTCCATTAACTTTGAAAGAGTTTGTTTTTGTGTTTGAGTGATTTGAAATTATTGAAAATCTTTAATCAATATGACCGTCACTTCGATCTTAAGTAAATCGAGTCGCGTGCATAAGTTGATTAGTAAATATATTGAGTGAATTTTATTTATCAATAAGATATTTAACTGGTTTCTACTGTTCCTGCTTTAACTAAATGAACTAAAAGCACAACACTTCTGTGAACATATGTCATAAAGTCTATTTCACAGTACTTAGCTATTATGCCTATTGATTACCATGCAAATAATATTATACAACATATTAAAATTTACAGTTAAATTATTTTATTTAAATATCATCATTCTGGTCAAATTAAACATAATACTAATCAAATACAATTTAATAAATTCATGTCGATTATTATTAACATAAACTAACTAACCTAACCTAACTAACTAAAACACTAACTTAACCACAATAACAGGTTTTTTCTTCTGTTTGTGTACAAATTGACTGTATGACTAGTTTGTGTCTGGACCCAGCCAGTGGTATTATTTTAGAACTTCGGTGACTTCTCTCATAGAAAGAAAGAAAAAGCTGATATAATATTTACAAAGTGTGGAGAAACTCGCCAGAAGAGCTTATCCTAAACTATCAACTAACAACTGTTACCTACGGGACGAAAGCAGTCCCGTTTTTGCGCACCCTTAAACATATTGCGAAATATGGCGCGAGCCGTTATCCCTTATGATCGGAAGCCTTAAATAACTGTTTTTAAATGGATGGCTATTTAGGAGGGCACAACTCTTTTGGCAACGCTAAAGTTACCATAGAGCAATCGATCTGCCTATTACATGAGGCAGGAATGAATCTGCGTAAGTGGTCAAGCAATAATGTAAATTTAATTGAAGATTTAGAATGTAAGGAACAAAATATCTCATAACACTTTAAATGCACAGAATCTCGCAAAATCTTAGGACTAACATCAATGTTCATCACACAAATGTCTGTCCCCGTCGGGAATCAAACCCTAACCTCGCGGTTAGTCAATGAGGTTAGGCGTGTACGCCAGCGAGTGGCCAACGAGGTGGTCAATTATATATATATTTATTATTAACTTGCAAAAGTCAATTATCTTTATAATATTTTTATTATAATACTGACAATAATATAATCGAGATTTGCCGTTAACACCCGCCTGGTTCAGTTGCTTATTATCATAATTAATCGAAAACACTTAATTATCCAGATTCAACCAGTTTAAAATTATTAAAATACAATATTGGCGTGTGATTAAACATGCAAATATTTTGGGCTTTTGCATCGGTTGACGTCGTTTTTGTTGGTTGATTCTGAAACTTAATGGGCTTATTTCATTTGGCGGCTTATAATTTTTATAGAGTACTTAATTGCACACACGACGAAGACATCGTTCGAAACAATAATATTATAATATTATTTGACCGCCTCGTTGGCCGGGTGGCGAGCGTGCACGCCTAGCCGCATTGACTAACCGCGAGACTCGGGTTCGATTCCCGACGGGGACAGATAATTGTGTGATGAACATAGATGTTTGTATTTCCGGATCTGGGTGTTTATTAAATTTATTCTTGTATCTATTTAAGTATTTCTATGTATTAGTACCGTTAACTAGCACCCATAACCCAAGCATATAATTTGCTTACTTTGGGGTTAGATCAATTAGTGTAATTGGTACAGTAATATTTATTTATTTATTTAATTAGACTATTATTCAAGATATATTATTAAATAACTTGGAGTTGAATAAATAAATATGTACCTATAGAGTTTTTTAATGTATTACTAACAAACTATGGATTCTTGGTCTGAACCATTATTATTATTAAACACTCACTTCGCCCCAGCCTTATTATATTCTATATCAAATGTTATCGGGGTCTAGGAGTTTTGACAATTATGCAACACAAACCAAAATAACATCGACAAGAGAAAAAAGTCTCAATCCTAAATTAAATTAGAGGCGAATAACAAACGCGGGTTTTCTCAAGATATTTTTACTCAAAAAGCCCGGAATTCTCGATTTCGTCAAATTTGAATAAGCAATTCTGGGTTTCTTTCACCGTATATACTCTACTTGGATTTTCGACAAGTTCAAGTTAAGTTATATATTTATCACGATTATATATATCACTACTATCTCTCACATAAAATACCGTAGTTCAAAAGTAAATTGCCTAATTTATAATATATATAATATTATAGTATAATAACCCTAAGGTTGTCTGGCAGACATCGCTCAGATGGGATGAAAACATCTTTGTACTTTAAGCTAGACATTATAATATTATTAAAATTACTTGTGTAATATAATAGTGTATTTTTTGCAACACTAGAGCCGCTCGAGATCGGGAAGTGGGAAGGAGGAGGTGTTAAGGTAAATATTTGATTTATCTCAATTTCCGGCAAAACCATAAGTTCCTTGGAAAAAAATCTATGAAAAAGATTTAGATAATAAAAAGTTCTATAAATTTTGTATTCAAATTTTTTTCACGTTACCTCAAAATTTATGTGAATAATGATAATAACTAAATTTTTGGTTTTTTATTTACACAAAAATATTTTTACGAAGTTTGGTGAAAACTTACCTTTTTATGTGGCAAACACACTTTAATGCTTTTTATTTTTGTTAATTTTACATGTACATTTTAAAGTTATTTAAAGAAAGTGTGAATACAAAAGTTTCTTCCACAGGGCTTGTGGTTTTGTCGAAAATCTAGTAAACCAATTTTACTCTTAAAATCATCCCCCCCCCACTCACTTCCTGACATCGAATCAACCGTAATTAATTGTTACTTATATTTTTGTTATATTTCCTTCCTTTCCAATAAATTTCATTCTACTATAATTTTTCTTCTTTTTTTAATTTTCAATCAAGGTATCGGCACCTATAATAAATTAATAATTCATTTTTTCTTTCATTCAACAGCTGAAGTTGAACTGGAATAAACTAGCTATTGCCCGCGGATTCGCTTGTGAATTCATTCAGAAAGATAACTACGTGCTACGTTTAAATATAGACGTAGCACGTAGTTATCCTTCTGAATAAAAGTGTACTGTCTAAAGATAACTGGTACAATATATTAATTTTGCGAGTTAGATTCATCTTTAAATTGGTTAAAAACTAAATTTCCTAGCAGCCATGCTACATATAAATGATATTGGTCCGGGTCCTCTGTGTAGAAAAGACCATGTGCCTTCCTACCACATACCTTCGTGAGAAGCGAGCATATGTTAGTAGTCCGGGTAGGGATCCATTCGCCTTACCTATTCTTGCCGCCATAATGACATTGTAGTCTTCCTTTCTAGAGGATAAGGTAGCCGGTAGAGTTGTACGTAATTATTACAGCCCTACCACAGTACCGGGATGCAAGTACAATATATTTAGTGTCTATAGGCCGCGGTTATCTCTTACCATCAGAAGACCCGTTCGTGCACTTCTTCGCTTCCTTATTCCTTAAAAAAATACTCCACTTAAATATTTACAATGTTCTTTCGGTTTTTAATTAGTTTTTGTTAAAACGGCAACAGAAATACATCATATATGAAAATTTAAATGGTCTCGCTATTGCGTTTCATGAGATGTAGCCTGGTGACAGACAAACAGATAAGCTAACAAGCAGAAAGACAAATAGACGGACAGTCTTAGTAATAGTGTCTAGTTTTTATCATTTATATAATCATACATGGAGATTATGGCGATTAGTCCGTTTTCCTATTTTTCATCCTCCACTTCGCTCGATTTAACTCATCCCTATATCAATAGTAAGTCCATTGTCACACAAGTCACGACATCCATCCAGCGTTCTTGGTGGGTTTTTTTTACCCTTTATATACGGAACCCTAAAAAACAAACTTTACGAACTTATGTTTGCTTTCTCTGTGCCAACATAATGTTTTAATTAACTCGAAACTATAATATAAAGAACGCTTTAAGCTAAAACGTTTCAGTTAAAATGCACCTGCGGAATCGGTTTTAAAGTTTTCAACCCGCCATGATGCGGCCGCCTTTGGTCTACATAACAGTGGATAAAGCATATTTGAAAACTGCCGGAAAATAAATGTAAAACATCGTATTACCAAGCTCTATTTTTAAAATGTGAACCATGCATATACATGAAAAATTAAAAGTAAAATTATTATCATTCTACGACTAATAAATAGAATTTATTTTTATACAACCTATGTATTATACATCCTGGCTTTGATTCACCCATTCATTTGTTTGTATATATAACGTATATGAAAGAAGCTAAGCAAGTATGTAGGACTAGTGACCCTTAGAACTTAATACTCCCTGCCTATCCGTAAGGGGCCTTACAAAAACATAATATGTACGCATATATAATATGTGTATGTCTATATGTGTATGTATGTCTATAAAAATTTAAATATTTAATAAATATTATTTTAAAGTCTACTTACCATTTTTATCTTACTATTTTTGCAGCAGGTTAACTGAATATTAATATCACCTCTGTGGTGTAACGGTACAGGTGTCGCCTGCTACGTAGGGTCCCCAGTTCAATTCCAGATCGGGCAACTTTCCTTAAATTTTTTTGAGACTTTTCTAAGTAAGAATTACATTACCCGGGATTGGAATGTGCCCAAAGTGGCGATAGGCTTGCCACCTTTCACATCAGGGCCCTAGTACCTTGGCTAATCGTGGGTGTGTTCTTGTATATCCACTGGACTTACGAGTAGTGGATATACTAGCACACCTCTGCCTACACCTTCGGGGATTATAGGCGTGAAGGTACTTTATTTTCTATTATTTTTATCAACGTTTAAAATTTGTGATACATAATCCAGTTATTATTGTTGATCGCGTACGATTCGCCGCCGATCTCGGCACATTGTTTTGTGGTCACATGAACAGATAATTCAGGTTGAGGCTTTTTATTTCCCCTCGGCGTGTCAACACACAACATTTTCTTTACATTTTAAATTAACTTAGCTTCCACGTTTACAACGATTCATGGTTTTATAGCTTACTAGCCAACCCGGTGAACTTCATACCGCTTAACGGTCAATGAATGTCGTGTAACCTTTTAGCTGAACTAATTTGGGCTTTGATGAACATAATACAATGATACGAAATAAATATTAATATGGTAAGATAAAAATTTAAAAAATTCAAAAATATTTTTTCGTTAACCTATAGAATCAAACTTAGAAATTGTTTTCGGAAATGGAAACTTTAATTTACACAAATTAAATTTCTGAACGCACGCTTAAATGTTAAACATTTGTCATTATTTATGTACGTACGCATAAATATTTGAAGAACTTCTATGTATCTATTTAATGCACTTTTCAACCTTTTGAATTGATTTAAAAAAATACAGACAATGCATAAATGTCAATCATTACTTACAGTATTTGACAGGATGGACAACACATGTTTGACATGTACTAATTAAATTGAATTTGCATCTCTCATGTTCGGTAAGTAGGTCCTTATTACTCCCAAATGGGGCTTGTAAGTGACCGATTACTGCTCTAGGGTAATCATGTAGCTAGAAAAGCTCTAGGGCGGTAAAGAATTTAAAAAAAGAACGAATCATTCTTTTAAAAAGTTCGCGTACATCTACTGGCAATGTGCAAAGAGGTTGCACCGCTATTCAGCTTCGTCTTCGTATGAGTATAATAGTGATCAATTTTAAATATTGAACGGCGTAGCTCAATTTCGTTCTTAAAAAAAAGATTAGAGAGTTCCATACATACTTCGTTCTTCTTAATGAAAAAAGGCGGGAATAGAAAACTTTTACTTTAAATATTGAGTTTTTGAGATTTTTTTATAATTATGTTCTAATCAGGAAACAACATTAATGGTTCAACTGATGAAGATATAAGCTGCACTGAACAATGGAAATGGAATCTGAAGCAGCAATTCTCAATATTTTGCCTGAAACTCCGAGACTATTCTTAACATACTTTTTCTTGTAATGCCGATTTTTTTCTACTTACCTCACAATCGAGATGTAAAGCAGAGTAGTTAGCTCGGGTGTAAGCATCAATTGCACCCTCGAACTATAAGCGCCCTCGCTACGCTCGTGCGCCTAAATATCTCGGGCTGCAATTGATGACTTACAGACCTTGGCCACTAATCTACTAATAATGTATTATTCAACATCCGGAAAACTATTATTCACTCTACTTATTGAAATTCTTAAAAATAACACTTTTTTGAGGAATTTCAATGTGAAATATTAATTACTACTACATATAACATTATTTTACAAATGTTTTTAGCCAAAACTAGAAAATTTTTTCTCAACCTAGTACTTGGAACCTTTAGAAATAATATATTTTTTACTTAGGAGAAAAGTCCAAGTGAAACTGTTTTAATAACATCATTGCGCAAATATTTGTAGCCAAACACTATTACTTCGCATATGGGAGAATATTCTCTGTATAAATATTAACTCCCATTATATTCCCGAGACCAGACGTTCTCTTCGGAACGTTCATGTAACCACATGATAATGTATCACGTTATTATGATGTCGAAATTTAAATCGCCGCCTGAACAAAGTTGGAACGCTAGACGCTAAGAAACCTTTGATAATAATGAAATTCAATGAAAACTTTATTAACTGAGAAGCGTTTAAAAGGTATCTTTATTAATTACGGAGATATAAACTCCAGACTTGATTTTAATCCTGAATATTAAGTTTTAAAGCTTTTTTACTACTTTTACTTATAACTTTCATAATGGAGAAAGAATACGGCCATTTTGTGAACTGGGAATAGAAATATTTTTTAAATTATAGTCTGTTGAACGTTCTCTATGGAAATGTTCCGCCGACATCGATTGTATTTAGCAGGCTATTTATATCTATGTGGTGCCGTTGTTTTGCTCTATGTATTTTATTTATGGGAAAAGACAGCGAATAAGCACCCAGCTCTCCTGATGGTAAGAGAAAGCCGCGGCCCATAGACACTATAGATGTTGTAGGTGCGCCGCTGCCCTGTGGTTGAGCTGTTAGACCTTATGCACATAAGGTCTAACAGCTCAACCTATCTACCGACTACCCTACTCTCCGGACCGGAACACGCCAATGTCATTATAGGCAAAGCGGTTTTTTACCCAGGCGTGTTGCTGCACACCACTCTACCACCAGTGCTAATGTCGGTAGTGACCCAATTAACCTATGCTCGCCTCTTACAAGTTGCCTGATAGGAAGGTAGTTGGTCTATTCTACACAAAGGACCTGGACCAACACGTTGTTTTATCGGATAAACACTATCATATTACAATACTGCAGAATCTTATAAATATATAGTGTTTTAATTGAAGGATGACTAACGAGTGAAGCAGGTTTTTCACTGAGTTTTCTAAAGATCACTTGTTGTAACAATTGTCTTGTTAATATTATATAGTAGCTTTTGGCCCGCGGCTTCGCCCACGTGAATTATCAAAGGGTTGATTTTCTCCAACTCATAATTCTCATTGCGTAAAAATTTACTTTTTGATTTAATTAAAAAGTAGCCTCTGTGTTATTATTATATAAGCTATATTATTAATAAGTTTCATCCAAACCCTTCCACTAGTATTTTGTAAAGAGTACATCCATACTCACAAACTTTCACATTTATAATATTAGTAGGATTATTCTTTGATGAAACTTTATTTTAATTTCTTAAAATAATGTTTTTTTTTATATTATTGACATGGTACTTTTAGTTTCATTATTTTTTTGACTTAATGATACCCACGTTCAATGAATAAGATATGCCAATGTACTTGCAATCACGAGTACCGAAACCTGTTCTTATTGTTAATCGTAAGGAACAGCCGTAATGAAGGTATTATAAATCTGACACTTTCCATTTTATAACTGTTTTTACAATTGTATTTTTAGGGTTCCGTACCCCAGGGGTAAAAGCTAAAAGTACTAAAAACAGAGTAAAACAGATAATTTCGTTCGTATATCTGTCTCTCCGTCTGTCACCAGGCTTTATCTCAAGAACTGTGATAGCTAGACAGTCGAAATATTCACAGATGATGTATTTCTGTTGGCGTCACAACAAACGACAAAGATAAAATATAATGGAATAAAATAAATATATAAAAGGTAATCCCATATAACAAACTTGTTTTTTTTTTTTTTCGATTTTATAGATAATGGTGCGGAATCCTTCATGGGCGCATCCGACTCACATTTGCCGGATTTTTATTTTAAAACCACCCGTGGAACTAAATTTGAAATATATAATTTGGATTTTTTCTTTCTGTAGAAAAAAAATAGGAAACTTTCATAATCATAAATCCTAAAAGTTCATCTTCATTTCTGAGGTCGGGACAAAAGTATAATGAAATAATGTATTTCACTTCATAATTAATATGTACGAAGTGGTTTTCGTTAGCAGCGGGCAACGATAAACAGGGTTCTAATAGGGAAGGAGTGCGGGTGTCTCAGGACCGCAGACTTTATGTCCTCAGACTGGTCTAGAATTATTAATTAACTAAATGGTGACTTCATTTCGACTCTATATATTCTCTAGATGCTTTATTATAATAGGAAAAAGAATAACGGTTTCTATTTTTAACATTAAATTAAACTATGGGTGCAATTTTAAGCAACTACTTTAAAGAAAAAATAATATTTAAAATAGAATATAAAAATAAATATCAATTTAAAATGAACAGTGCCCGCTACTTCATCCGCAGTTTTCTTTAAATATTTTCATT
The DNA here is from genome assembly GCA_018236625.1 of Lasaia peninsularis. Taxonomy (NCBI): domain Eukaryota; kingdom Metazoa; phylum Arthropoda; class Insecta; order Lepidoptera; family Riodinidae; genus Lasaia; species Lasaia peninsularis. The sequence goes on along the minus strand of DVZL01003949.1, from coordinate 3,254 downwards.
TTTACATTTATGACATAAAATTCTAAAATAAAAGTAGCCTAAACCTTTCCTTATTTCCTTTTCCATTTCCTTTCAGCTGTCTTCCAGTGGCAGTCCCGTCAAAATCGGTCCAGCCGTTTCAGAAATTAGCGGATACAAACAGACAGACAAACAGATAGACAAAATTCTAAAAAATCTTGTTCTGGTATATGTATCTTGTAAACATACATACGCATTTAGTAAAAAGCACTTATTTTAATATCACATATTTGTACAAATTTTGACGTGTGTTATCATTTCTTGCCTCTACTTTGTACAGAACAATGTTTTATAGAATGCATATAGAATTTCTGGTTAAAATAAGTTGTGAATATTTTAGGGTTATAATAAGAGTTAATTATTGTATTTCTAAAACGTAAAACACATGTACTAATTAAAAAAAACTTATGAGAAATATAAAATGTATCTCTTTGTAATGTATAATTTACTACATTTGAAATTATTATAAAATTGTATAAAACGTTACTAAATATATAAAATAATCTATATAACTCAGACATAATATGCTCTTAAAATTTATTTAATATAATAAACTTTAAGGGTTAATTTATATACTATAATCAAAAACAAAATATGTTTTCTCTAATTCAAAAGTCTTCTCATGCGTGAATAACACAGAACAAAAGCTTTTACGCTATTTGTACCGCCTTAATTTACATTAATATGAGATTTTCGCGAGTAATAATACTTGATAATTATTCAGTATTCCGCCAGTACAATGGAGGTTCCTTTTCTGCACCGACGAACAATTTGTTTTAATGACGACTCTGAGAGGGTTAGGCTTGAGGTGCACAAGATTTGTAATGATTTGCATAAATAAGAATAAATTGCATAAAAATAACGATAAATAAGTTTTATTTATGGTCACTAATAGTAAGATATCGTAAAGATATATCACTAAGGGATAATATGGACGATTTAAATATTAAATATCTTTATTTTAGATATATATTACAGATTTATATTTTTTTGTTTAGAGCACCTTTGTGCAACATCTTGTTGACTTTTGTTTCATACCATGAGGTTGTTTCTTGGAATTGGATTTCTGCCCTATATGGCGACGAAATTCATTTATTTATTAATACAATACAAAACAAAAACATCTAAAAACTCACAAAATATAGATTTCATAGTTGGAATGCTTCCCTAGAATTTCAAGTTTTTAATAAAGATATCTCTTAGTAAATCTACTGGTAGTTCGGACTTCATATTTGTTGTGATGCTAGTCTATGATACTTTCACAAATAAATAGTTATGTAACCTAAACACAGTCATATTTAATAATTACTACATTTTAAAAATATTTGTCATTCAAATAGCAGATTGCGTCGAAAAGTAAAATAAGGCTTAGTGGAGATCTGTTGCGTCAGACGTGTAGTCTATTTTCTCAGTTCCGTCGCCTTTCTATCATATAATCACCGCTATGAAACATGCCACTTTTCATTAAAGGATGCCGCCGCGTATAAAAGAAAGCTGCAAGTGACGGACACTTATAATCGAGACGCAGCTGTTGGGGGTTCTGTTTGTTGATTCAAAATATTCGTCCCTGGACAGCGAAGCAATTTAAGATGGTGGTTATCTGTCTAAAAAAGGGGATTTGGTAGAAAAGGGTTTGGTAGCTTTTGGTTACAAAAATATCAAAGTTAAATTGCCTTTGAAATTAACTTTTTGGGTACCTACATAATTTATACTGCATCATAATAACTAAAAACCTAAAAACCCTCTATCTAACTTCTCAACTGGGCGGGGCACATAGCTCGTAGAACAGATAGACGTTGGGGCAGAAAAAATCTCGAGTGTCGGCCATGTACTGGGAGGCGTTCTGTGGGACGGCCCCCTACAAGATGGTCTGACGACATTATAAGAGTAATGCTGCTGCGTAGTCGGTGGATGCAAGCGGCATTAGACCAGTCGAGATGGAATATCATGAAGAACATAGGCCATGTTCAGCAGTGCTCTTACATTGGCTGAAATGATGATTATGATGATGAAACTTCTCAAACCAAAGTACATTCTTAAAAGTGTATCTAAATTTTGATTATTTAGTTAAAAAAGTAAAATAATAACGTTCAATTAATTAAGAGAAAAACATTTATTTGCAAAAAGTTGCCACACTATCGAAATGGATTTTAATAATAAAAATAAAATTAGATAAACAAAATAGTAAGCAAAAGCAGATGTGCACTAACCTTTACAATTTTATGTTAAAATCATGGATTTAAATTTACAAATCCATCCAAAACGTATAGGTGGAACGAAATAAATATGAATATGAATGGGGAATCAGACAAGTGCTGCGGCAACGGGTTTCGAATTATTAACTTTTGGAGTGCACTCGCCAGACCGCCGGGAATACGGCCCTGGCATCTCAACCCTCAAGTGCGTCTAGCAGGCCTGTCATATCCTAAACGCTCGAATTATTAACGGTGATTTTACACTCTTACCCTTTTGTTAACCACACCGGGTGTCCAGAAAACGACACTAATATACTAAGGGACAAATTGATTTAATTGTCTTAATGGTTCCACTTGGAAAAACTGATTTTGTATTTAATTTAATAGTAAAAGTCAAACGAGAAAAATAATAAATATTGCCACGCCCATGTCCCCGAAAGGGTACCCATATTACTACTTATACTTATACCATATTAGGGTATGTACTCATGATTAGCCGATTATTAGGTCCCGTGATATGACAAGTTTGTCACCAATCGATTCCCGGGTTTCCTGACGAGTTAAAAAAACTAATTTCGAACCTCGATTATCAAAATAGAAGTCCGAAGTATGTATCACTAGCCCACCGGGTCACTTCAATCAAACGGGACTATAGCCTAACTCTTTATTATGCACTAAAAATACAAAATGCACAAAGGTGGCCTTATCGCCAAGTCAGCGATTTCTTCCAGGCGACCTTATGGTATGGAACAAAAGTCAACGAAATATCGTGCAAAGGTGCAAAAAAAACATAAACAAAAAATCTAACACAACATTTGAATAATCTCGTGCTCTCTCTCTCTGCTTAAATGCTCGTAAATGAAAAAAAGTTTTTATACATATAATTGTATTGTATTGAAATAAACAATAAAAATTGTAAACATACAAGTTTGTAAATATAAGATACAAGTGTATATCACAGTGAACTTAGAAAATGACGTTTCACCACGTTTTTGTAGATGTTTTGATCTTGGGGATAGTTTTTTTAAATTACTTTATATA
>DVZL01003948.1:0-13423 GCA_018236625.1 Lasaia peninsularis | reverse complement strand
GTAGGCTTTTTGCAGCGGTAACCGATATCCACGCGGGCGAAGCCGCGGGCGTCCGCTAGTATGTATATAACATGAAGCCGGGGCGGGTCGCTAGTTTCTTATTAAAATTATTTGTTTTGATACAAATTTGTGTCTGTTTTTTTATAAGGTATAAAAGATGAGGTATTTTGGAGAGGGTTACGTAACTAAAAGGGGTAACACCAGGGGTTTTCCTGATATAAGCTTCTCATTTTTATATATGTATAAATTCACTTGTGTTTCGTATACGATAAAAACGAAATGAATGAAATCACAGTCCACTTGTTAAAAAAATACAACTTAATTTTTTTATGCAGTCTGTGCTTTGAAAATGTTCAGTCAAATGTTTTTAATCATCCAAAAAACATCAAGTACCATAAAAAGTATTCAATCGTGTTCCAAATTATTTGAATAAATTAACATTTTAATTTGAAATATTCTCTTTGTGTTTGTTTGTTAAGCCTATTCAAATAGTCTCTTTAGTCTCTTTTCACGTTTAACTGGAACGAAGAAAAAAATTGTTCATTTTTCCAGAGAAATACCTAATTAAGAGATCAACTGTGATCGGAATATTTTATTTAATCTAATTTCCAGAGAGCACGTTTAAAATGAACAGCGAAAGGTGTTCCAATATCTCGAGGCAATCCACCTTCTATCAGAAAAACAACTTGTAATTTCATTTCAAAGGCTCCACTGTTCGTTACTTCAATTTCATTGTTTTTTCTGTAACGAGACAAACAAAACTGTTTGTTTTACGAAAAAAACATCTGAGGAAATGTATTTTTATAAAAAAAATATTGTTCGATGTTGGTGTTGTTTTTTTGTGTGGTGTTTTAGATAAATGGATTTTATCGGAGATATTATTTGTGTTAAATGATTTATTTAAGGTGGCGGCGCCGAGTGATCTCTTTGTATAAACTGTAATATAAAAGACATTTTATTTTATTTCAAGCGGTTCCTATGATGTGTCTATATAATTTTAAATTTAACCAACGGATCGGAACGCCGCCACTTGTTTAAAAATACGACGAAAGAAACTTAGCGGACTTCGTAACATAGATCTAGTTATTAAAATAATTGACACGGGCGAAGTTATAGTACTATGATATGTAAATAATTTAGTTTCAGTGTATCTTTCTTTAACTTTGTTTTAAAAGTTCCGTACTAAAAGGGTAAAAACGGAACCTTATTACTAAGACTCCGCTGTCCATCCATCTGTCTATCACCAGGCTGTATCTCGTGAACCGTAATGGCTAGGAAGTTGAAATTTTCACACATGATGTATTTCTTTTGCCGCTATAACAAATTATACTAAAACTAGAATAAAATAAATAAAGTGCTTTCAAACAATAAACTTGATATACTGTTTTTTTAAATGATAGTACGAAACCCTTTGTGCGCGTTTATTTAAAATCACAATTCAAATGTCAGACTTCTGGATGAGACCGTTTGCAGACGCGACATAGTTTGTCATCGATCTCAATAAATTAACTCAAGTTTTTGTACTCTAAAATATTTTCTTTTTTTTTTCATCTATCATATTTTTCATTTTTTTATAGGTAGGATAGGTAGAGGTGTGCTAGTATATCCACGTCTCGAAAGTCCAGTATATTAGAATACCCACGAAAGCCAACGTACTAGGGCCCTGATATGATAAGTGGCAAGCCTATCGCCACTTCGGGCACATTCCAACCCCGGGCAATGTAATGCTACTCAGAATAATCTGAAAAACATTGAAGAAAAGTTGCCCGACCTAGGAATTGAACCCGCGACCCAACGCAGCTAACGGTTTTAACAGGTGACAGATGTACCACAGAGGCGAAAACAACAACCCTCAAAACCCAAAAAACCCGAGTTAAATCTGAGAGCTGAAATTTGAATTTTCTGTTTTACGATAGCTATATTTCAGGTAATTAGTCAAGCGCGCTGAGAAATAATCACGGCCAATTAACAAAGCCATCCATCCCAAACTAGATTCAACGATACACGAGAGGACTGGGGGTTTCTATTTTACTCTTAGGGGTTATTTCTAGATTAATTGCGTAGTAACTTGGTGGATTAAACATTTGGAAGATTTGATTTTAGATACATACTTCTTGAATAATCCTAGTTTTGGTCGTGTACTCTATCTAATAACTTTAAACGAGCAATTTTTGTGGATATTCCTATAACAATAAACACAAAGTAAGCAATTTGCTTACTTTGCTTGTGTTAGTCAACGATACTAATACATATAAATACTTAGATAGATATCGAAATAAATTTAATAAACACCCAGACCCAGAAATACAAATATCTATGTTCATCGAACCTGAGCCTCGCGGTTGATCGGTAGCTTTAGGAGAGTAGGCTATCCACTCGGCCAATGAGGCGGTCGATATAATAAATATGTATACATCGATGATCTCGGAAACGGCTCCAAACAATTTTCTTGAAATTTTGTACTTAGGGGGATTGGGGGGCGATAAATCGATCTAGCTAGGTTTTATATTCAGGTTTCATTAATTAATCGTGTTTTCATTGAATAAAAACTTCCCACAATATAATTATAATACGACGCTAAATTTCTACACCATTTACGAAGTTACATTAGCTCGGTTAAAATGCAGGAAACTTTTTATATTATTTATATTTCATCACTCAGTAATTTGCATAGTTATAACTAAATATAGTTCTAAAAAAAATGTATGTAGGTACTAATAAAAACACCGAGTGAAGCTCTTTAACTCAGATACTGTCAACCAAAATGTGACACTTGGCTCTCGATACTTAGACCAACAAAACAAACAAAATAATTAAATAAATATCATTACGCCCATATTATAAAGGGAAGGCAGAGGCACATATGCACCCACTATTACCCAATTATATTAGGCCCTAATATCTGAGAGGTGGCAAGTGTTCGCCATTTTAGGCTATGGTTTCCTTCAACGTAAGATCCATTACAAACTATTTGTAGCTAACTGTACTTAGTTAAAACTATTGCCAATGCTAATAAGAATGGTTTGGAATGATTATTCCAAACCATTCTTTGATAAAATTGGGTATTTCCTTACGAAAGTGAACCAGGCTAATTTCCTTCATTATTGGAAACAGTTCGCGCTCAAGGATATTGGTATTATAAAAAATGTATGATAATCAACGAAGAAAGGGAGTATTGACGCCCTGAACGTGGCTATTCGAAGGGGTAATGGGCTAGAAGTATCTTGGTTACGTCGCGAATTCCGTAATAAAGCTTCTTCGAATGTACCACTCCTAACACTTGAATAGACAATATACTTATATCATCGTTGCATGTTTTTATTATAAGCGAAAATATATCTTTTTTATGGACGTAATATTACTTCTTTCGTTCCTTTCGATTGTTTGGAAGATAAGACCGCATTTTTTGTGCTACACATTGATAATATTTGGCTACATTTATATTATACATACATAAATACTCCAAACGAACAAGCAGACGGATTTCCTGATGGTAAGAAATACACGTCACCTATAGACACCAAAGGTGGAAAAAGTGCGTTGCCAACCTGAGGCTGGGATGGTAAGCCTCTTATGTGAGTAAGTTTAGCGGCTACCCTATTCTCTAAACCAGAACACAACAGTAGCAGGCACTGACGTTATTGTTGCAGGAATAGGTAAGGCGGTGGTACCAATCCGGGCGAGTCGTTGCAAGACTCTACCACCCAGTCAATGTCACGGTGTTGGTGATAGTAGACCCTATGCTCTTGCGAGCTGCCTAGGTGGAACCCGGACGGAATAAATACCACTGTGGCCACAGTGTGTGGGCGTGTGGGAACAGAAATACATAATATGTAAAAATTTCAATTGTCTATCAATCACGGTTCATGGAGACAGACAGACAGACAGCGAAGTCTTCGTAATAGGGTTCCGTTTTTTACCTTTTGGGTACGAAACCCTAAAAAGAAAACATTGCCATAATTGGCGGCATTTTGTGTACCGCAACCCCCGACTAAAGAAATGGTCAACAAGGCCATTCCCCATTAGGTATCTAATTATAATCCCATCTCTGTCGTTAAATCTGAATGTATGAGGTTTATGATGAGCTAAGATGTTCTGTTACCATATGGCCATAATATTTTACGGCCTCGTAAAACGTTAGAGTTATGTACGCCATATATCTTTTAGGAAGTGGTTAGCTTTTGTTGATGGGTTATGAGTAATATTAGTAATTTTTATGGTATATTCCATCGCTTATAGACTTGCAACACTGAATATTCGACCAAATGGGAGTAGGTCTCCGTTTTATACCGTATATATATATACAAATAAATAAAATTGGAGTGTCGGTATGTCACAATAAAGTAACTGCTTTTATAAGTGCATTTGTATATTTACAAGCAGTGCTGCCAATGCAATATATTGTATACTATCTATTCTTGGCGCTTGGTGAAACTTCATTTTATGTGATTAATTTTTTTAAAAAACACTTGCATTTTTCACTTATTTAATTATTTATTTATTTTTTATATAACAGCCGACCGGTTTCGCTTTATTACAGCATTTTCAGGGCTATGTTATTAAATACCAATTTGATGTTATAAATAACAACCCTGAAGATGCTGTTATAAAACGAAACCGGTCGGCTGTTATATAAAAAATAAATAAATAATTAAATAAGTGAAACAGTGCAAGTGTTTTTAAAAAAAATTTAATCACATAAAATGAAGTTTCACCAAGCGCCAAGGATAGATAGTATACAATACGGAAAACTTCATTGATTAGCTTCGTACCACCGAGGTTTATATTAGCAACTAGCTGTACTGGTGAACTTGGTACCACCCAGTACAATTAGATACGTTAATGGAAAAAATATATGTATGTAAAAAAAACTTATTAGTACATGGCGAGGTGAACCTGGACTATCGGAATGCTAGTCGAAAGCGCGAGCTACTAGCCCATCAAGGCACATCTGCATTCTTACTAATCATGTAGATTGAATTTCGAACATCAAACGACCAATCGCGATTACGGTTCACCAATCTATCAATCATTTGATATAAGATCTCAATGGACCACATAGTTTAGGTAATTAAAGCTTTATCGCATCAAAATAATTTATGATAGAAAAATGATCATGTAATGACGGACAGGTGAATGGAAATGATTAACATTGTATGTCCCGATATTTTGATGTATGGATGTGGTCACCATCCATCAAATTATGCTTGTACTTTATTAAGAACAAGTTTGGTTACATTATTAGTATATATACAGTAAATATTGAATTGTTTCAAATTTTAGGATTTTGTAACCAAATTAATAATTTTCTAAAGGGGACAAACCTAAAATTTTAACAATGTTTCATCAAAATCGGGCAAGCTAAGGGTCGCGCCATTTTTTGATGAAAAAATAGTCCTTTATGTTAAAAATATCGCCTCATTGTTCTTGTAGTAGTTATTGCCATATCGACTGCGAACCGGCAATATGTCCTATCTTTAAATTTAAGCCAAATCAATTTTTAAAGGAATTTTGTTCTACTTCCCAACAGTAAAGTAGGACAAAATTCCATTAAAAAGTGATTTGGCTTAAATTTAAAGATAGGACATACTTATTGCCGGTTCACAATCGATTTGCCAAATACTTGCCTTATGCCAAATACTTAAGGATGTTATCTTATGTATATATTGGCTGAATAAAATTTTATTTCAGTTTGTATTGTATATAATTATAAAACAAAAGTAGCCTAAGTTACTCCTTATTACATCAGCTATCTACTAGTAAATGTCTCCTCAAAATTGGTTCAGCCGTTTCAGATATAATGTGGTACAGACAAACAATACTTGTAAATTTTTTTATTGTGATATCATATGTGTTAAGTGAAAAGCGGTTATTTTAATATCACAAACACTCCGATTTTATTTATTTGTATATATTAATACATTACTGAGCCTGAACGATTTAGTTAATATTTATAAAAGTGATGATAAATAATAACGGTCACAACAGGCACCAGATGCAATAATGTAACTGAAAATGTGAAACGTGTTGCGTATATTTCAGTTATGCCCAGCCTAATATTATTAAACGACAATCAAACAAACTAATTTATTGGTATTAAGAAATACAAAATCAACATGGACGACGCAGGTAGCGTACTGGTTGACAGCCCAGCGTCAACGCCATCGGCGAGTGATTATCAAAAGCAAATACCTTCTCGTGATCTATAATTGATCTCCTGCTTTCAGTCGGTCGAGATAATCAAAATATCGGAGAGGCAGCTGGGTCAAGACTCGCTGCAGCTGGAGGTGGAAGTACAGTGTGGATGCAGTTGTGAGGGAGACTCCCAAAAAGATATGTCTCTCACTTGCCCCTCCAATTCACATCTCGTGTGTGGTGTCTGTCAGTGTAACAAGGGCTGGTACGTATTTTTAATTATCAGAGATTATTATTTACTACTTATTGTTTTCTAGCTATGTACACTTTTGAATGTGATTCAATGAAATTGTCCTAAGTTACTCTTTATTAAATCAGCTATCTGCCATTGAAAGTCACGTCAAATTCAGTCCAACCGCTGCATAGATTCTCCGAAACAAACAGACAGACAGAAAAAAACTCTTAAAAATGTTATTTTGGTACGAGTATATGTATCGTGTACACATATAAAGCGGTTATTTTAGTTTTACAAACGATCTACCACCAGATTCTACACCTATTGTAATAGTATTGTTTCAAGAAGTCATGACAATACCAACTCTTGTTCTCGTTTGTTATTTGGGTTTCTGACTACTACGGGTAACACTTCAGTTATCGTGATAAAAAGGAACATTTGACGAGAGATCCATGAAAAAATGAGTTATTACAAGGATATCAAATATTATTGTTCAAGCTTATTTTTAAGTAAACAAGAAGATTTCTTTAAGATATATTTATGTGTATTTTATACTACATTTAGGAGATTATTCTGTATGTTTACTTATTTCCTAGTCATTTGCATCGTGCCGTCACTGAACTGAACATCATTAGTTCGGTTAATTTTTGTAGAAGATGTCAAGTCAATTACCCTTTGGTAAAGGATCACCACTACCAACGAACATCCGCAACACCGGAGTATTACATATGTGTCACCGACCTTTTAGAAATGAATACGCTCTTTTCTCGACAGCATCATCTACCATTTAAACTCGTTGATCCAAAAATAGAGAAGGACGCAAGCAGTATACGTCTTACTTTGTTTTCTTTTCCTTTTTTAAAAAATATGATCGTTCAGGTCGGGTCCCTCGTGCAACTGCTCCATAGAGGACGAGGTGGCGTCGGCGGCGCTGGTGTCGCAGTGCCGGCCGCCCGAGCGCGCCGCTGCGCACCCGTGCTCGGGCGCCGGCGACTGTCTGTGCGGCGCCTGCCACTGTGACCGCGGCTACAGCGGACGGTACTGCCAGTGCAAGCAGTGCGACCTCAGTCTGTGAGTATATCACACGGTGCGGGGTGGGAGACACCATCTGCGCTCACCACTACCGCGCCGACCACTCTTGCTGTAAATTTTGATCAATTCTGTTTATCATTAAAATAGAATCAATAAAATTGAGTCAATATGTCAATAAAATTAGGTCAATCTATCTCTAAAATTAAGTCAATATATCAATAAAATTGAGTCAATATATCAATAAAATTGAGTCAATCTATCAATAAAATTGAGCCAATCTATCAGAAAAATTGAAATTTTAGAATGGGATTGAGAAGCAAAAAGTAGTCGGATGTTCTGAAATAAACGTTAATAAACAAGAAATATACGATGCATACAAACAACGAAAATGCTGAATTCCCAATTTGAGACTAAATGATGATGATACACTAGCAGGATACACCTTCAGAATGGAACATAGCAATTAAACTTATCGACGAAAGCGACAGGGATACGTAAGGCGGTTGTGTAATTCGAATGAGTCGGTCCGAAACAGTAGATCACAAACAAACTGACGTTTACTTTTTATGAGCTGTTAAGCAGCCCTGTAAGACTACAAGAGAGCCTGAAACCGCTCACAGCAAATAAAACCGTCATTGGAAATATTTTGAAAAAGTCTCAAACTATGTATTTTGTACTGTACTACATAGTAGCATCAGCATGAAACGGAATATGCTATCCAGAGGTTACACTCCTAACAACGACTTGTCTTCAATATTAAATATCTCCCTTATTCTCATAGGGCCGGCTATCTCACTCTCTTAACACCGGTTTGTTTTGATTTTGATAACTCCACTAAGCTGGCAGAAAAATATATTCAGTACAGGTCGTTGTTAGAGTATAATCTCCAGAGAATATCTGCAGCTTCATGAGCATCAGTCACATTACGGTTACATTTTCTTTGTCCAGACAAACCGTTAGATTTGTCACAGCTTGTAATACACTTTTGTAATCTTTAATAATGTTATTTAAAATGTAGGTACCTAATAAGATATACATACATTTTGTCTTTTTGAAAACATTAACCACTAAATTTTGTAGGGAAAATGGCCTGGAGTGTGGCGGCGTTGGTAGAGGAGTGTGCGCTTGCGGAGAGTGCGCTTGTGTCGACGGTTGGACAGGAACAGCCTGTGACTGCACTGAAAATACTGACTCTTGCATCGCTCCAGGATCCAATGAACTTTGTTCTGGACGAGGAGATTGTGTTTGCGGTAAGTTAAATTCGGACTAGGTGACGTCGGTAGACAAGTACTTGAGTAGTGTATTTGGGTTAAAGATTTGAGGGTAATGGTCTGTGGCAGTACTGAAGAAGAGTCTTTATAGGATCCCCCTGTCTTTATAGGATACATTGAAAGTTGTTCCCGAAAGTAATATAATAGAAGAACTGATTGGCGTATTAAAAAGATTATATGCAAATGGAGAATGTGCATGTAATTTTTTTGTTAGGCTGTGTTTTGGTTGAGAAGATTTCATTTTTAGTGGTTAACGGTAGAATGACATTCTTCTTCTTTGTTTTAACTTCATCCCGTTTAGATATCAGATAATATCGGGATCCTTTACCGGATTTGACAAGGTCACCAGGTTTTATATCGAGAGACTGCCTTCTGACCTTTGCAAACCAAAAGGTAAACTAGATCAGGTCGAATTCGAATATACAAACAAGTTTTCTCATGATATTTCCTTCATCATGAAATCAATGGTATGTAGCGGAGATCTCTATTAAAATCTTTAAGCGCTAACTAATAGACCGTCGATGCTCTCAAACCTATATACAGAATTAGTAAGCCTATATTTGGAGAGGTAATATACGTAAATGATTAAATTAACCGAACAAAATTTTGATGTTTTGTTTACTTACTTCGTTTTAGCCTTTATTATATCAGATGATATTAGGGTCGGCTATCTAATTTAGGGGATTTGACTAGGATACCAGTTTTTACGCAAAGCGACTGCCATCTGAATTTTGCAACCCAGAAGAGAAACTGGGCCCAAAACTAGATAACCTATTATCGCCTTATCTATTCCTGCCACAAAAGCTTCAGTGCTCGCCATTGTCGTGTTCTGGTTTGAGGGTAGGGAAACCGGTAAACTTACTCACGCAAGAGGCTTACCATCTCAGCCTCAGGTTGGCAACGCACCATTTCCTCCTTTGGTGTCTATAGGCGACTAGTATTTCTTACCATCAGGAAATCCGGTCTGCTTGTTTGCCTACCAATGTCATAAAAAAAAGGTCGAAGGTATTGTTCAAATCGCAGGTCGTTTATTATGTACGAACTAAATTATGGGGGCTATTAAGCTAAATTAAACAACTGCATAGCAAAAATCTCAACGGGTCATTTTCATGTGTGACTGATTTGAAGCACTTGCACTTGTCCGTGTAGGGCGGTGCGAGTGCTCCGCGTCCAACGAGACGGAGGCGGTGCAGTTCGCGGGGTCGTTCTGTGAGACGTGCACGACCTGCGCCAACCCGCTGTGCGCCACGGCCGAGCCCTGCGTGCTCTGTCACCTCTCGCACAACTGCACGGAGCTCTGTCGCATCGGCGGGAGCAACTACACCGTCAGCGACAAGTACGATCACGGTGAGAATGGTATGGATTTTGTTTTTTGATGGTGAGACGAGGAGACCGCAGATGGTGCAAGTACGATAAAGATTGCGTCACCGTCGTGTGGCAGAGTTGTAAATGTACCGTGTGTTCTGAAGCGAAACGTGAAAGTGTCATTTTAGCGGCAGAAATAGGTATGACATGCCTTTGGTCTTTTTGGGTATGCCTTTTTTGGTGATCCGGATACCCTACGCACGCCCCTTACGAGCTAATTAGGAGACAGATAATCTATTCTACACATGAGATTGGGACCAACACGAAAAAAAACGATCACGAGGGGTTTGTTCAATAATCTTAACATTTGTTTGTTTCCTATCAACTCACCCATTATACAAAATACCCGAACTCGTAAACGAGACAAAAGAAATTTTTGGGATTAGAATCAGGTGTTTCTTCCAGAAATCCATATTTAAACAAAACTAAATTATTATTTTGCAAACTCCCGCCAAAAGTTATGGAGCGCAGTCTAGTTCTCCTGATAATGCTTTGGTTCCGAAGCGTTACGTATGTGAAAGTATATTGTGTGTAAAACAAGGTTGCATTTGTGCTTTATAAGTCGAGGACCTGCCATCGTCTAATCGTGGATCTCATGGCTTGTGTAATTCCCCTTCTGATTCTCTGATCCTTTGGAATAATATGGTCGTGATGATATATATTTATTTTTACTTTCATGCGTCTCTGCTGGGTTTCACTAATTTTTACTAATGTATCAATATCTGTTTCAGCTATCGAAGACGACGATATATCGTGTATTTTACGTCGCGAGGAAGACAGTTTAGAATGTGAGTATAAGTACACTTACAAAGCAGGAGTTGAGTCGATGATAGCTTTGGAGATATCAATCAGATCGAAGGAATGCTCCCAGCTGAGGAGTGCTCAGATAATGACCAGTGCTCTAGTCATCATGGCCTGCGTTATAGCAGGCGGTCTTATGATTATTCTAGCAGTAAAAAGCGCACAAATCGTATCGGACCGACGAGCGTACGCAAAGTTCGTCCAAGAAGCCCAGGAGAGTAGGAAAAATATGCAGGAATTGAACCCATTGTACATATCACCGATCTCCGAGTTTAGGCTTCCTGATGCGTATCCTAGGGATAAGAACGACTAACTTGGACGTTCTAACATACTAAATAAGCGTATTCTGAACCTGCTAAGGAAGGAAAAAAATGTGCCTTTATTAATACAAATTTAAATGTCTCTAGCTTTTGTCTGAGTGCGATGTTACATATTATGAACTTGCGCCCAAAATCTAAACTAATATAAATAAATAGCGTTTTTGGTGTGTCCCAATAGTGGTTTAAAGATATATAGTTCGTGCCATGAAGCTAAAAATGCTATCTGAAGATCACATTTCTAATTCAGATCTGTCAGCAGTATTAAACATCTATTCTATTTTTATAGGGTGAACTATTCCACTCCCTTAAAGCCGACTTATGTTGAATTAGTCAACTCCTCAAAACTCGTAGAGCATGAGCAGTTTAAAATATTGGCGATAGATCTTTATTACAAATATAATATGCAGAAGCTAAACGTTAGCTTCATAGTTTGGATGGTATAATAAGAAAATTAAAATAATAAGAAAAAAGTGACGTCATCAACCTAACATCGTCCTCGACCGCAAAATTTTAAATTGTTATTTATTGGGCGTTACTTTTTTCTTAACGTGTACAAACTGCTGTAATGGAAATAGAAGCAAATTTAAAACGTATGTGTCCTCTGTAATCAATAACACAGTAGGTATATCTCTTTAGCATGGTATAGCTTCTTATTAATGGATTGATTAGGTTTGAAGAAAAAATTGGTTTCATATTACTAAAAAATGAAAAAAGTCCACCTGATAGCTCTCTTTTAGAGTTTAATCTTATACATAGATTATTCATAATATTCTATTAAAATAACCTAAAAATGACACGGTGATACTAGGTTAAAATCGAAACAAATCATTCTTATAAAGGAATATGATAAATTGCATACATCATTAAATTTCATACATGTTGCCATTCCACTAGTAAAAAAGTTATGATTGTGAATTGTAAAGATAAAAAATTAATGGCAAAATGTGTAAATCCGCCCCTGTATGGTTATTGACGGCAATTAATGTGATTAATAGAGTCAGGCGTTACTTTGCGGAAATCCATAGTCAAACAAAAAATAAAATAAATTAATTTGCTAATTCCGCGAAAATAATTGCGATTATTGTAGCGTGCTTTAATGTTATAAATGCGAGTTTATTAATGTGTAAATTCGTCCCTGTTTGGGGCCATATAATGGATTCGTAGTTGGTACTTATCTGTTTCCATATAAAGCCGCATTTATAGATTCCGTCTCGTAGCGCGTTAGACGATGCGGATAAAAACTTATATATCTTCTTATATTTAAGTGTAATCTATTGTAAATATATTAACTAGTCTTTTTCCATGTTTTAAAATAAAAAGTGTACGATTGTTGTGTATTGTGATTGTTAATGTTTTAAGAGTTATGCTTGTTAGTTCCTAGTCGTGTTTGTACTTCATGTATTGTTTAAAATAAACACATAATTTTTTTTAAAAAACTTTTTTATTTCCCACCATAAGTCTCATCATTTTCATTGAAAATTCATCACAGGGGAATATTATTAATATAACCCAGTAAAAAGTTTTGTTAAATTTTGAATTTATTAAACCAAGACCAAATATACACATGACAAGTTTGTCATAAATAATTTGCAACCATTTACACTTACATTAGTCGCCATTTAAATTTATTGCTTTTGAAAATACTTCGAAACTAGCTAAGGTGAACTTTTAACATTTTCATTATTATTTTTGCCGCGCATTAATTGGTCTTGTTTATTCAACAAGTCAAGAATAAAAGTTTTTTTTTTTATTTTTTAACGAAAGTATCCTATTTGTTTAAATATTGTAAATGTAGATTTTATTTACAATAATGAAATAATTAATGGTTTTAAAGTTGTTTAATATTTTTACAAAATTAGAATTATTATCACACAAACATCATTAAAAGTTGGTCACGTTTTCTTTACAAGTAAATTATTAACAAGTAAGAGCACCATATTTTTTAAAATAATAGTTTATGATAAACTTTCAAATATACACTGGATACTAGTTTTCACAAATCTCACATATTAATATATAAAATACTAGCTGTCCGCCCGCGGCTTCGTCCGCGTGAATTATTTTAATACTACAGACAACTTTCAAAGGGCAGACATTTTTCCGACTTATAATACTTATGCGTAAAACATAACCTCTTTTTAATGTAGTCGGTTAAAAAGCAGACCAAGTCCTTCCTCAAGGTCTACTTTATCTCTGTACAAAATTTCATTAAAATCGGTTCAGTGGTTTAGGCGTGAAAGCGTAACATACAGACAGACGTACGG
>DVZL01003947.1:0-13424 GCA_018236625.1 Lasaia peninsularis | reverse complement strand
CGTTACAACCAAACAAACAAACAAACAAACAAACAAACAAACAAACAAACTTTTCCTCTTTATAATATTAGTATAGAAAATAGCAAGTGAGTAGATGCCTCTTTTTATACATATATTACAGGTGAGTCGCTATCTTACAATTGGGATCTTAAGACAAGTCCAAAAGCTAGCCTCTCCCCCAACAATTTTTCGATGATTGAACACGAAGGTGGCATCAGGCAAGTGGTTGTAAAGAACTTAGTAATCATAATAATAAATAATTATCTTTTTCAAAATAAATAAAAAACATGTTAAAATTAAAATTATATTTTGTATGTAAGCCGAGCATGCTCTTTTTTATTCAATACAGGTTTTATTACGATTTTTGTTTTTTATTTCTATTTTTATTTAACGGTATATCGGTCAGGAAGACTACCTACAAACGTAATCTGAGTGTTGAGTGAAGAAACCTTTTATTATTATTTTATTGCTACACGCTTATTAATTTTTTTCACGACTACTATTACATATTTTAATTTTCAATTAAAAAAAATACAAATAAATTAGAACATGATAAAAAATAATAAAAAAAGACAAATCGTATCTGACGTTTAATATCAAAGCCCGCGACCCACTCGCTTAGTTCCAGCAAGGTCAGTAAGGCTGCAATAAGCAAATTCGAGCTAGGTAAGTCACGAGGTATCTACCGCCTCCGCCGGTCCCACGATCTCGTGACGCATCCTACAGTGTAGGCCTGAAGTTCATCATTTTTTTTATCGTAAACTTCCCGGCAAACTTCATGTCGCTTGCACTTGTGAGGTACGAAAACTGAAATAAAGAACAAAAGCTTCGGTTTTAAATTTCATTTAATTTCTATTGACCATTGAAATGTTACATTTTTTTAGGCCTTACCTTACATTTTTTAGAGGACGCAATTTTATTTTTTTGAAGTGTAAGGTCAATGTAAAGCTAAAACCAAGTTTTTTGGGTCGCCACCCTTGTTCCACGGCCGCCATCTTAAAAATAGGCATTGAAATAGTTTTTACGATGTATCTATTAAATTATTTATATGACACAAAAATTTATAAACATTTTTTGTTGCAAATTAAATTCTCTGCAACTTATATTTATAGGCCCAGTATTTTTTTATATACCATATATATATATATCTTGTAAACATACTTAAGTATTTAGTAAAAAGAGGTTATTTTAATATTAACATACAGACACTCCCTTTTTATTTATACATACAAAACCAAGGAGAATGATGGTGGAACAAGAAAACCCACGTATGGTTACGGGTATTGTTAATGACGCATCTATGTGATAAATGATGCTGCCACCAATCCAAGGTCCAAGCGCCACAGATAGATCACTGATAAAATGTAATAAAACAAAGTATTTTTAGGGTTCCGTACCGAACGGTTGAAAACGGGACCCTATTCCAAAAAGTCCACTGCAATGAACATAAGACGTACATTATCAAAAACGAAATCTGTATTTGATGCACTATGACATTGTCGCTAATCGTAGATCTAAGCGCCGCAGGTAAAAAATAGCAACTTATATTATAAATTTCATGGCGATGTGTCATTGAAAAAGAATAGAAAAACCGCACAGTCCCAGGCATTGCTAGATAATGATGCATCCTGTACAATGAATGCACTATGACAGTGTCTAATCCAAGGTCTAAGCGCCACAGATAAAATATAATAATTAAAACAATGTATATGGCGCTGTTGTAACATTGGAAATGAGAATTGTGGCCATTTCTTGTGATTTTGTGGGATTTATTTATCTTATTATTTGTAATAAACAGACAGATACGAAAAATATATATTTTATAAAATTTATTGACGAAATATATATTTTAGCCAAATTAGTTGACTTAAAGGGTTAATATAGGCACCATATAAAAAGATTAGGGTCCCAAAACTATGGCTCTATGAGGAAATTGAGATTATTTTATAATATACTAACTGTACCCGGCGCGTGTTGCTACGCTATTAACGCTAGCGCCACCTGATGTTGAGTGATATAGATGAGCAAGTCATACAACGCTTCTCCGTGGAAAAATATACCAATTATCATAATAATAGATCCAGTAGTTTTTGAGTTCATCGATGACAAACAGACAAACATTCATTTTTATGTAATATATAGACGTAATTGTACTAATCAGTATATGCGCATAATATTGAAGCCTGATAATTTTAAATGTTAAAAAAAATCTAAATAACTTATATGATGAGACTTGCTTATAAAACCTCATAAATAATTCGGATCTGATTTAACAGATAAATTATTGAGTACTATATGGCTTACGACCCAATATCCCAAATCTTGACCTTAGGTTGATAGAGAACCATCAGTACTTTTGTTGTTATTCTACTTAAATTTAATTAAATTGAAAGGTAAAATAATGCGTACAAATTCAAACTATTCTAAACACTTAAGACAAATAAATAAATATATCTATCTATATTCAATTGGATGTAGCTCCGAAGCAGGTAATTTATATACTTGCCCCAAAATGCATCCAGATTCAAATATGTGGTCGCTCATTTTCATTACAAAAAGATTTTTCGATACTCTGTCAAAATCGAACTTGAGTAATGACACTTGTATTAGACGTGTACATTTTGACTAATGACACCCAAAGAAAATATCATCTTTCTGATTTTCTCGATCCCGAATTGTCCCGTTTTATTCACAACTGATGGTCACAAAGTATGAACACAGTCCTAAGTAATGTAATGACATAGTTGTATAAATAACAATACATTGATTACCTGACTCACGTTGATTTATGTTTGTGTACAATACTCCGATCAACAAAATATTTAGCTACTGCTTACAAACATAATCTATGATATACACAGGGTGCTGTTAACTGTAAAGGGTTAATATACACTAAATTTAGTTTAGTAGAGTAGGATCAGAACTCGGCCACTTACTGAGAAGATCCAGCTAAAGAAACTCAGTGTGCTCGTCTTTTTTTTATTTTCTGAATACATACTTATTTGTTCTAAAAATATTAGAGATTGAAGGAGGACCATTTAATCCCAAGAATTTTTATAATTTGCATAGTCTGCAACATTATAATAACCCTTTTTTTTAATGCAATTTAGATTTAATACATGAATTTCTTATCCGATGGTCCAGATTCAAAGCCATGAACAAGTAAGCTTCTCTAACTTAAGTACATTCTGAGTACTCTTATGGTGAAGAAAAACTCGGATTCATAAATTCGAATTTGAACTTATCTAGGATGGGTCCTGGTTTCGCTACTGGGCTGCAGAGGTCAGATAGTAGTTGCTATATAAAACAAAGGCGCCAGGTATTTTTAGGATGTTTATAAGCTATTTTTGTTATACAGCCAACCTGATACAATACATAAAGCTAGGGTGAAGATTAAATATCGTTTAGTTCAGGGTTCTATTCCTAATGGAGGTAGACATTTGTGTGATGATTGCAAATGTCATTGTAATAAAAAAGTTGAGCTCTTAAAAAAAGAATATTATTTGATTACTTTGTAGCTAACAGAGTTAAGACATGGGGTGGAGAAAACCCCATCGCCTGGTAGAATAATAATTAAAATAAACTTAGATCACTAATGCATTTACCTACTAAGTTTTAGTCAATAAGTATCAGACTGCGATTGACAACGCACTATTAGCATCTTTAGTGAAGTAGAAAAGGATTTTTTTTATTGTTTAAAAATTAAATATTTTCCAAATGAACGACGCACGTGTCCTTATCTGTTTAGGTTATACAGGGGGATGCAGTAGTCAAGAGGGACTCCCGTTATCTACACTCCAACACGTTTGTCGGTTTTTAAGTACTCGATGGTCATATGAAAGTTTTGAGCATCCACTGTATATTAAAAAAAATCCGCTGTGTAAAGCGCTTACTTTAGGTTGTAAAGTATCTGCTTTTATATTTTTAGATTGTCTATTATCTTTAAGTAATTATTGGCTGGAAAAATTTTAATTTTAAGTTTAGTTATTTTTGTTATGTACAGAAATAGCTATCGTCTATTAAAAAAATGTGTTGTTAGCTGCCATGCTCTTCCGATACGACTGAGCCGATTTTGTTGAAATTTTATATACTCTTGGTAGATTTGAATATTATCTATTTTTAATACTTATATAATATTTTAAGTGTGATCTAAAATTCAAAACAAGATCATCAAAATCCATTGGATATTTACAGAGTACAAAATACCTACAAAACAAGGCAAAAACATACAGATTGAGAACTTTTTTTAAAGTCGGTTAAAAATCTAATCCGCTCATAAAATGAGTCAAACAGACAGACTAGTTGCCTAGGTAAGAAAGTAAAATATTTATGGTTCCGACCTATCTCCTAAACAGGAACACGACATAGATAAAGGGGAGCATTTAAAAAAAGTATATCCACGTCTCATAAGTCCAGTAGTAAGTATATTAGTACACCCACGATTAGCCAAGGTACTAAGGCCCATGATGTGATAGATGGCAAGCCTATCGCCACTTCGGACACATTCCAATCCCGGACTTTGTAGTGCTTATACTGAGAATAATCTGAAAAACATTTAAGAAAAGTTGCCTGACCTGGGAATTCAACCCGGGACCCCACGTGGCTAACGATCTTATCGAGCGACAGCCGTACCGTTACAGCACAGAGTCGTAATTGTAAATTATTGAATAATCCAATAGCATTAGGAAGTTCGTCTGATTGTTTTCTTTCCTATGTTATTAAAAATTTACCGCGAACTCTCCTATAGATACCAAACTGCCGATACAGATCATGTCTATCAAAATATTTACCTAACAGCCGCTATCTCCCATCTACCGCATTGGTCGTGTTCCGGAAATCGCCAATTGTAAGACAATGCTTCCCCCATTCATGTCGGCCGAGAGTTTGACGAGCTATTCGATCAAATGTCTGATAAAAATTAATAGTTTGAATACAATTCATCGAACTCATCGTTCGAGGTATTAGAGTATCTGCTTAATGTTATCTAATGTTCGCGAGGCTCAGGTTCGATTTCCGATTGGGATAGGCATTTGTTTAGTTAATAATCGGACCGGTACACGACATTGTGATAATGGCGGTAGGAATAGGTAAGGCGATGGATCCCTACCCGGGCGAGTTCCTGCTTGGCACTCTACCACCTGTAGTGTTATTGCCAATGACCTTCATAACCTCTGCTCGCCTCTTACGAGCTGCCTGGTAGAAAAGCTGACGGTCTATTCTACATAGAAGACCCGGACCAACACGGGGAGTATTTATTTATTCTTTATATAATTTGATTTCTATGGTGATGGCTATTCTAAGGGGTAGAATAAGTTTAGAGCGATTTGTCAGATTAATATTTTCGGTAATTAAGAACATTTTAATAACAGCGACAGACATATTAAATATGTTTTTATGGGACGGAAAAATTAAAAAAAAAAACACACCACATTCGCGAAATAATAATTTCCGAATACAGGTACATAATATGCACCCGTGATTAGCCGATTAGGTCCCATGACGTAAAGGTGGCAAGTCCGTCGCTAAATCGGGCACAAATTCAAAATCAGACAAAATCATAATTTTTAGATAAAATGAAAAAACTTATGAGAACAATTCACCCCACCCGGAAGTCGAATTCAGGACCTCTTACATCAAAGTGGGATATAGACACCACTAGACTACAGGGGCTACTATAAGCTACTCTTTATTATTGTTTATAAGACAAAGAACAAGTAAAAAGTACAATCTAGCGCCGTCGTCTTTTACAAGCAAAGAAGCACTAATATGGTGGCAGCAACTGTAATAATTTTAGTAATAAATAACTAAAGAACTAATACTTTCTATCGAGTGACTGGGGGGTGGTCGAAAGTGCCTTTAGAGCACGTGCAGAAAACCCCTTCCCTTTCCGGCCTGCTCTAAGTGTAAAGTGTAAACTTTACACTATAATACGGACTAAGATCAAATTAAAACATTTATTTGCTACAAAAAGGTTACATTTCGGTACTTAGAATTAAAGTGACAACTCAAAATTTATGTAATACTTGATTTTACCAGTTCACAATATCTCCTCTGTAGTGTAACGGTAGGGCAGTCGCCTGTCAGGACCGTTAGTCTCTTGGGGTCCCGGGTTCGATTCCCAGGTCGGGCAACTTTTCTTAAATATTTTTCAGGTTATTCTGAGTAATTATTACATTGCCCGGGATTGGAATGTGCCCGAAGTGGTGATAGGTTTTGCCACCTCATGGGTCCTAGTATCTTGGCTAATCGTGGGTGTTCTAGTATATCTACTGGACCTACGAGTAGTTGTTATACTAACACACCTCTGCCTTCCACTTCGGTGATAATAGGCGTGGAGGTACTTTTACTTTTAACATGCATAATACATATATAGAGCCCCGGTGGCCCTGCGGTATGCGCTTCGGACTTCCGTTCGGGTAGTCCAAGTTCGAGTTCTCTTACGGTGAGGAAAAATATCGTGAGGAAACCCGGGTTCATTGAATTCGACCTAATCTAGGTTCGGGCCTAGTTTACCTTCTGGGTTGCAGAGGTCAGGTGGCAGTCGTTTTGCGTGAAAAAACATGCGTAACATAACCATGCGAAGCCAGAACGAGTCACTAGCGAGTAATATGTGTAAAAGTACATGTGTTTTTTTCATTTAAAACAAATATAAGTGTTCAATGCTGATAATCACGACTTATTTGTACAACTAATTGTTTTTGAAGACTGCTTCTAGGAAACGTTTTTTGTTATCAACCTTGTACTTTATATGAATAATTTGTTGATAGTTTGGAGAGATCGTCTTGTGCAACCTTAACCTGTGGTTCAAGTTTTTAGAGCCATTAAGCCTTTTTGCGCTTATGTTCACGGCAATGTTTTGGCAATTAGCGTTTTTATGTGTCAACAATATGTACGTGCTTACGAGGTTATGATTACTACCGTTCAAAGTCACACCAGAATACGTTCCTGTCTGATCTATTTTCTTAGAAGAAAATCACCACGCTCATATCTCAGAAAGGGTAGGCAGAGTTACATGCACCCACAATTAGCTGACGATATTAAGTCCCATGCCACCTGCAAGTCCGTCGCCATATCGGACACAAATCCCGGGTCTCCTCACGATGTTTCTAAGTTAGAAAAAAATAGTGGTATATGACTGGGTTCGAACTGGACTACCAAAAGTCGGAAGCGCATACCACTAGGCCAAAGAGGCTTTACCTAACCTTAACGCTCTAACTTTAACATAGGAATATCAGATAGTATAAGGATTGGCCTAATCTAGGGTGTTTTGATAAGGGCACAATTTTTACACAGAGCGACTGCCATATGACCTTTGCAATTCAGAAGGGAAACTAGGCACAATCCCACATGAACTCGAATTCGTATACATGAATGATTTCGTAACGATAGTTTGCGGCCTAAGAGCCCTCAGGAAATGTACTTAAGTTAGAAAACTTATTGATACACGGTGGGATTCGAACCTGGACTACCAGAACCCGTTAGCCATTAGACCACCGTCAAATTCACAAGCGTAGAGATGTGAAAACTCCATCACAGCCACTTCTATGCTTGGACACATAGAACGTTAAACACTAATGACTCTACAGGCAATTAAGTAAAATTATTAGGTGAAAATAAAAGATAAAGTTTTATTATTTGCTTGGTCTACTTTCTCGGTTTCGTTATATTATGAGAAAGAGACGGATTATGAGAATAAATTGTGTCGTGACGTCACAAATTTATGAAAATAAATTAATAAAAAAAGTTTTTTTAGCCTACTTAAATAAAGTTTGTTTTGAAAGCTTTTTTTGAAAGCTACTTTTATTTTTCATAGACACTTCTTTCTGACCTGTGCAGCCCATTTTTACGACCATGTTTTCGGGATCGGGATGTAACGGCCTTATCCCGTAATATATCAGAATAGTTGTGCCTGCGACTGCGTTCGAGTTTTTATTCATTTTTTTATAATATATTTCTCAAATAAAAATTTAAAAAAATGTAGCCCGAACCTGGATTACCTAACTACTAGACTCTATTTAAAATTACACTATTGAAGAACAATGGTATCGGGAAGGTCTTACAAAGTCTTTGTAGGGTCATTCCTGTTCGTGTTCATCTTTAATTGGGTTATTATTACGCCAGTGTTTTCGGAAGTATTAATTTTAATGGATAGTCTATCGAGTATTTTTTAATATTTATTTGAAACTAGCAAACACGGCGAACTTCATTTTGCCACCAGATGGCTTCGTTTTATGTAATATTTCGTTAGGTTTTCTTTTATATAAACCTCATAGAACCTTTGCAACGAATGCAAAACCATGGAAATCGGTTCGTGCGTTCTGGAGTTATGTAGCGTCAGGAGGGTAAACCCGATTTATTTTTATATTATAACTAATGACTACTAGCAAACAGTCTGTAATGTATTGTGTGATTTGGGCGAATAAGGTATGGAGATTTTGTTATGTTTTTTTATTTCTGTAACTCGGTTATCTTTATGACTGATAAACGTGATCATGTTCGTTAAGTACTAACTGGGCAATTTAAATGTTTATTATTTTTGAAACTAACGCTTGCCATACTTATATATGATTATATTAAAATGAGTGTAGACGCGTGAATTGACTTACTTGTTTAAAATTATTTCTTTGTTTATAAGGAGATCTAACACAAGCAAATGGACTGCTTGATAGAAGAACAAGTGTTAGGTGAAAAAACGATATTATTTTTTAAAAGATTATCAACTTTCATCAAAATCATTACAAGTTTCCTTGTCAATGCTCAGTGGAAAATATATTAAGGCTATTTAAAAATATTGACTATTCATATTAAGAAAGGGAAATTAAACGGTCAGTAGTAAATAGGATGATGTTTGGGTAATGATGGCGTAGTCAAAAAATAGTAGGTATATCAATAAGCTCGTCAGGATAAACCATTCAAGTGGCGAAACACATATACATGTGTAAATAATGGTTGTGATTTATAATCTGCTCGCTAGACTATCTGGTTGTCAGTTTATACGGAAGGGTTGAAGCAGATGTATGATTTTTGACTGAGCTTCAGTAATTGGTTCCGTTGTGTGTTAATTGGGTTCCCTTTCTTTTTTATCACAACATCTGTAGCGATTTTATAATACAATTTTTCTAATCGATAAAAACTCAGGTGTTTTTTGGATAAAGGTTTAGGGTTTGTTATTGATAAATCTAACGTATTATCTGTTTGGCCATTGCTGGACACATGTGTACATCTGCGACTAGCGACCCGCCCCGGCTTCGAGCGGAAATAAGCCTATCGCCACTTCGGACGCATTCCAATCCGGGGCAATGTAATGCTTACTCAGAATAACCTGAAAAAAAATTAAGAAAAGTTGTCCGACATGGGAAATGAACCCGGGACCTTACACGGCAAACGGTTTTAACTCAGCTTGGCAGCGCACTATTTCCACCTTTGGTGTCTATAGGCGACGTGTATTACTTGTTTGGCTTCCGATATTACGAAAGAAACTGAAAAAAACTCAAGTCGACCTACTGGGAAATCGAATCTGGGACCTCGAATTTGACTGTATAGAGAGGGAAAAACCCCATTAAATCACCAGAATCACACACCATGTCAGTGTTCCTATGAAGGTACTCATACTAACGGCCGTTCCAGTCTGCTGGCTCTCAGCTTTCGTAAGCCGATCCTGACGATAGCACCCGTATCTTGGTAACCTTATATCATTGTTTTTTTCCTATTTTAACTAACCATTCTTTTATTCTGCATTTGAACATATCCCATTACTTGACTAGTTTTTTAGTTGTATGTTCATATAATAAAAAAATTTGACCGTACATTGCGTAGGTCTTCTGACAAATATAAAAAAAAACTGTCAATATAATCACGCAAATAATCACGTTCATTGTATTGGTGCCTCCTTTAGTTTTTTTAATTTCATTTTTTGTTATTAAAGCGGCAATGGAAACATATTATCTGTTAAAATTTCAACTTTCCAGTTAACCCTGTTGGCGGTAGACAAACAGACAGACAGACGGACAGCGAAGTCTTAGTAATAAGGTTTATTTGGTATATATTTTTAAATCACTTTAAAAGTATGTGTGTCAATTCTGTTAATTCTTTTGTGTTACGCAGAATTGCTACATGAACCAATTCTTATGTATTTTAAATAGATAAAAATTTTGAAAAAAAATCCGTCAAGTGCGCGTCGGATTCGTGCACGAAGATTTCTGTACTATTCTATAAAAAGGGGCAAAAAATTATGTTTGTTGTATAGACAGCTTTATATATTTATTGTATTCTGTTTTTAGTATTTGTTATTACAGCGGCAACATAAACACATCATCTGTGAAAACTTCAACTGTCTAGTTATCACGGTTCATGAGACTGACAAACAGACAGACGGATATCGGAGTCTTAGTAATAGGATTCCGTTTTTTACCCTTTTGGTACTTATGAAATTCTAAAAAGATTAAAAATTAATATTTTTTCTAATTTTTTTCTCGTGATTTTTTTTCAAAGCTGTGGACTTTTTTACTATTGGATTTAACCCCCAAATATATAAGGATGTTTCTTAACAGTTCCTTATTCATTTTCAAAAATAAATAAGAAATCTTCAATGTGAATAAAATGTTGATTGGTTTGTTTTTTACTTATATTTTTTCTCTATCCTAGGTTAGCTGTAAGATATCACTTTTTAGAGATAAGCTCGCCGTTTGTACTCTTTTTTTTTCTTATTTGCTATAATATCTCTTGTGTACAATAAAGTGTTAAATAAATAAATGGGGTACAAAAGACCCGCACTTATTTAAATATAGAAGTATTACAAAACAGAAGGCGTAGGGTCTTACATATTTTACAGAGATAGAATCAAGCACCCATCGTATATGCTAAAACAAGCAAGAGCTTGAAATGTGAAACCCTAACCTTTGTTCCTCACTCTGATCAAGCAGCAGATAAAATTATTTAGCAATTGTCTTCAAGACCTTTAATAAACAAAACGTGGATGCCATTAGGTGAAAAGTGTTAAAATTTTAACGGAAGGCAAATATTGTAAAAAATATCTTTACACTAAACATAGTAATTATACCTCTGTGGTGTAATGGTACGGCTGTCGCATGTTAAGACCGGTAGCCGCGTAGAGTCCAGGGTTCAATTCTCAGATCGGGCAACTTTTCTTATGACACATCTATATAATTGTTAAACTTACCACCGGGTCTGAACATAGCCACTCATTGGGACGATCCGGCGAAAGATACTCTGTGTGATTGTCTTTTTCCTAATTTTATATATTGAGAGGGAAATAGAGATATTTTAAACACGGACGAAGCTACGGGTAACGGCTAGTTAATGATATTCTCTACTAGCTTCGCCCACGTGAAGTATTTTAATAACATAAATTACTTTTAAAGAGCAGAATTTATAATACTTATAATACTTAATGCGTCAAAACATACCCCCTTTTTGATGGAGTTGGTTAAAAAGTAGCCTATGTGCTATTCTCATGTATAAACTATCTTACTGTAAAGTTTCATCCAAATCCGCCCGATAGTTTTTTAGTGAAAGAGTAACAAATATCCATACATACAGACTTTCGCGTTTATAATATTAGTAGGATAATACGAGGCGTTGTTTTCTCGCACCGCGGAACACTAATACGGTTAGTCGACTTTCAACAGTGCATTGTCGCTGGTAATCAGAAAACTGTGCTAAATTGAGGGGAAAATTGTCACTTGAAAATGGCTGCTTGTTTCTAGTTTAACAAACTATTATGAGCCTTTGTTTTGAATAATTGCTCTTTTCTGTTTTAGAAATAGTTATAGTTTACAGTATCATAAAAAAATATAAAAACAAATCAACTAATACTGTCATGCATATATTCCCGAGAAAGTAGCTAGAGGTAGAGTTAGCCGACGATAATAGGTCTTATGATGTGAAAGTCCGTGGCCATATCGAACACAAATCCCGGGTTTCCTAACAAAGATTTCCTTATCCGTTAGAGCACTCAGAAAATATACTTAAAAAAGTACCTTAACACCCATTATCCCCGAAGGGGTAGGCACAGATCTGCTAGATCCACGACTCGTAAGTCCAGTAGATAGACTAGAACACCCACGATTAGCCAAGGTACTAGCGCCAATAATGTGATAGGGGGCAAGCCTATCGCCACTTGGGGCATATTCCTATCTCGAGTAATGTAGTGCTTACTTAGAATAACCTGAAAAACATTTTAAAAAAGTTGCCCGAGCTAAGAATTGAACCCTGGACCTACGCGGCTAATGGACTTAACAGGTGACAGCCATACCGTTACACCACAGAGGCGATATAATTTAGTTTGAAAAACTCACCTCGATAGGTGGTAAGTCCATCATCATGGGATTTAATGTCGTCTGCTAATCGTGAGTGCTATGTACTAAGCTCTGCTTACTCCTTAAGAAATATGGGCGTGACGATTCTTTTTAATAATATCCTACTAATACTAAGTCAGATAACAAAGTACAAAATGATGATTACCAGTCTGCTAAACTATGCAGGATCAGACACTAGAACCAAGTTAATAATTAAGGCGTTAAGCTGTTTTAAGGCGAAGTTCTTTCTGTCTCATAGCAATATTACTTCTGTTTATAGTTATTTACTTTTTAATCGCCTCTGTTGTGTAATGGTATGTCGCCTGTTAAGACCATAAGCCGCGTAGGTCCAGGGTTCAATTCTCAGCTCAATTGGCAATATAGCTTCTTTTGAGTTCTTAGTCAGGTCCTTTTTTATCACCAGGTATACAGGAGGAAAAATTGACAGAAATACGTCATATATTCTAGTTAGAATTTGTCATTATTCACCCCTTTTAAGGCTAGACATCATAAACTAGATCTACGCGTCAGACTGTAAATATTATGCAAACTAAGTTTACCAGCTACCCTACAAATATTAATGGCGAGCTTTAATATTTTATTTATATTAAGTATGGCAGCAGTGATAATAGAAATTATAAATACATCGCATATTCAAAATTATGAGGATTTAAAACTTTATGTTTTTGGGAAATCAATTATGAAGTTTTACATTAATTAACATTTAACTTTAAACTACTGTGTTTATATAATTTTTTAAGGTTCCGTAAACAAAGAGTAGAAACGGGACCCCATTACTAAGACTTTGCTGTGCATCTGTCTGTCTTTCATCAAGCTGAATCTCATGAACTGCGATAGCTAGAAGGCTGAAAATTCCATAGACAATGTATTTAAGTGGTTACCAACCAGCATGACCACTGGTGGTAGAGTGATGTGCATCAACTCGCCCGGGTAGGGATCCGTCGCCATACCTATTCCTGCCGACATAATGATATTGTCGTTTTCTAGTCCGGAGGGTAGAGTAGCCGGTACTTGCACATAAGGTCTAACAGCCCGACCACAGAGCAGCGGCGCACCTACAACATCTATGGTGTCTATAGGCCACGG
>DVZL01003946.1:0-13424 GCA_018236625.1 Lasaia peninsularis | reverse complement strand
ACTAATGCCTGTCCCCGTCGGGAATCGAACCCGAGCCTCGAGGTTAGTCGATGCGGTTAGGCGTGTACGCTAGCCACACATATAAAACCAGCTTTATGGAATTCAATCAATCATCAGCCTATCTTAGTCCACTTCTGGACGTAGCTCTCCCCTGTTGTTCGCCATAAGACCCGATCTTCCGCCTTCACCATACGGTCACTACCAGTTACACTCTTCAAGTCGTCGGCCCACATGGCCGGAGGGCGCCTAACGCTACGCTACCAAGACGCGGTTCCCATTCGAGAACCCGTCTACTCCATCGACCATCTATTCTACGACAGATGTTACAAACCCACTGCCACTTTAGCTTGCTACATCTTTGGACTATATCAGTCACTTTGGTCTTCTGTCTGAAAATCTGGTTCCGGACCTTGTCCCGAAGCGAGATCCCAAGTATGGACCTTTCCATAGCCCGCTGAGTGACATGCAGTCGATGGGCCAGTTTCACCGTCATGATCCACGTTTCGGCGCTATAAGAATATACACAGGACACATTGGTCAAACACCTTGGTCTTTAGGCATTGTGGCAGAGATGACTCAAAGATATGATGCAACTTCCCAAATGCTGCCCATCCAAGTTGTACCCTTCTAGTGATTTCACCCTCAAAGTTGTCTCTATCCAAATGCCTTATATGAACTTGTACCTTTTAACCGACTTCAAAAACGAGGACATTTTCAATTCGAGTGTAGATATTTTGTATATTTATTTCGTGCACTGCACCAATTTTGGTGATTCTTATTGTATGACATAGTTTCTACTTTAAAATCACACATAAATCATGGAATTGAAAATTAACTAAAATGAAAAAATAATGTAAATGACATAACACTGACATCGAATTAATTTTAAGCAGTTTTGTTACGTTTAAATTATCTAACACAATATTAGTTTGTAAAAAAATATTTACAACGAGAATAAATGATTACAACATAAGAGCAATATATTCTAAAGCGAGCGCAGCGCATCTCTCAGCGTCATAATCTGAATTTAACATGCATTAAAGTTGCTATCTCCTCACCTCCAAAGGCACTCACCGTGTCACCATTACTGTAGCTTGAGAGTGTTTTCTTTTGAACCTATTAAGTTGCTGATTTTAAGTAGCTCAAGGTAATTTCATCAAAAGTAAGCTCAAGATTTCCACTGTTTTGAAAGTAAGAGTTGGTAATTTACAAAGTTTAAGTGTTTATTACGTATTCAAATATTGTCTTATTATGAACTGTTTCAAAACTTGATGTAATTAAACTTTGAATTATTATTTAAGTCATGCTTAAGAAGCGACATTTGTTACAAATTAATTTTGTTCATTTCATTTTGTTGACTCAACAGAATACTTCCTGTAAATAATCAGTGTTGAGAAATAAAAGATCTGAACCTCTTTAGAAATTTGATATCACAGCGATGTACAGCGACGTATACAGACATATGTACAGAATTTTTGGTAACAGGGCACCGTTTTTAAGCTTTCGAGTACAGCACAGTATAAAAAATAAAACTTACGTAATTGTCAGACAGTCTCTGTTATGTAACTTTATTCATTTAATTTTTTTCTATTTTATTGTTTAAGGTAACTCACAATCTTGATTGAAGCAAGAAGTGTTTTGCTGTTCAAGTACAGATAGTGTAAGTAAGTACACAATTTTTTATAAACCTGTAGGGATTTTTAAAAATAAAACCAAAGAAAATGAAAATATATTTGACAGCGTCGGTCGAAATCGCCAAAATCGCCGGTTTTGCATGAGTGACGTGAGTGACAAGTGTGCGAGAAGTATAGAACGAAGGGACGTATGGCTGCCGACACTCGCGGACAGCATTAAGACAACATATTTTTATATTTAATATTTAATCTTTTTTTTAACTAAGTAATAGAAATTGTAAAAAACAACGAAGCGGGCGGGAACCAATGACCAATATAAATGTATCTAATGAATGAGAAAACAAATATTTGTGTTTTAGTGATGTTTTCAAAGATTTAATCATACTTTATGATATTAATTAAAGTTTTGTTCCATAAGTTTATCTAAAGTAATGAAATAAAATTGAGTAAGTCTGAAATTACTTTGCGTTAGCTTGGTTTCATCGGCTTGTTGAACAAAACGAATTTATACTTAACCAGCTGATCCGGTGAAATTCATACCGCCTAACAGTCAATCAATGTTTAGCTGAACTAATATAGGTTTTGATAAACATAATACAATGATACAAAATAAATGTTAAAATAGATAAATATATAAAAGTATTTTATTATAATGAATAATACATACAGAAAGAGAATAAAAATTTTAAAAAATACAAAAAAAAATTTTCGTTAACCAGTTTTATTTAAAATATTACTTTTTTTTTCGGATGCAGAAAGTTTAATTTACACAAAATACATTTCTGAACGCATCCAAATAACAAGATGGAACGGGTTGTAAAACTTTTAAAAATATTTTTTTATGAGATAGACCAAGCACTCTCTGTGCTTGGTCTATGTCCTGATCAAGCACGGGGGGGGGGGGGGAACAAACGTGACCTACAGACACCACATAGGTATTCTATTTTCTATTAACTAATTAATCTTTTGACACAGAATACTATTCGTCACTTTTTGAGCTTATTATTTTATTCTGTTCTAAATTGTTGACCACAAATAATGTTACGTTATAAAACTATCAAGTACCAAACGCTAACTAAGCAGGAAATATTTATTAGTTGGCCAGAGCGGTGTATTTCACTTGGAAGCTGAATTGAGTAGAATTTCGAAACAGTTAGTCTAGGTTTCCAATAGGTACGTAATTAAGAGCCGCCTTGTCTTTCCGCTTGGCCGCTTTCAACTAATTGTTTAAATGGTAAGCGGTTGAATATATTTAGTGCAAAATAGTTTTTAAGTTATTTGTCGACTATTTTTTTAAGTAGTTTTAGTTTTGCTTCATTGAATTAGTAATTATATTATATTTTGTACATAAGGTTTATGTATCAGTCTAGTTTGTGTATCATCGTCATTAACTTATTATTTCTTTTTGGATAATCAGCAAGACATATTATCAGAATCCAACACTATTATTAATTAACTAGCTGACCCGTGCCCATTTCGTTGGGCGTTAATTATATTTTTGTGATGAAATTATGTTACGTTTATTGTGTACGTATAAATTAGATTGTTACAGTTAGGTATCTATCTAAGTTAGGTATCTTAGATTTTTTTTAATATTTTTCTGATAACTATCATGACTTGGCCTATCACCCGTTTTCGGCTTTACGTCGACTTCTGGGACAACCTGTATAACAGATAACACGACTAAATCTCATCAAAATCCATCCTGAATAATTTTTGATAAAAAGACACTACATTTATCTTTGCGCATTCGGATAAAAAATATCCCATATATTGATCAGTAGTACAAACTACAATCTTACGAATCTTAGGTTTTTCTCTTTAACGGCCCTAGGAAGGTGCGCTTATTGACAAAGCGAACCTAATAAAATCTTTTATACAGTTTAAGCTGATCTATACGCGTCAACGTTCCTCTGCATTTCAGAGTTCAAGTTATGCTAGAAGCTTATTTATACTGAGAGTTGTTAAGGTCTGTAATTTCTGAACTACAAATCTTACAACTTGGAAAATA
The DNA here is from genome assembly GCA_018236625.1 of Lasaia peninsularis. Classification (NCBI taxonomy): domain Eukaryota; kingdom Metazoa; phylum Arthropoda; class Insecta; order Lepidoptera; family Riodinidae; genus Lasaia; species Lasaia peninsularis. The sequence continues at coordinate 9,779 of DVZL01003946.1, read as the reverse complement.
TGAGAGATTATTCTGAAAGCTATGTTCCATGAAATAAAAAAAGAAAAAATGTAATCTGGCCCTACGTTTACGAATTATAGGCATTTTTAGATTTTGGCTCCCTCTTCTACGGAAACCCGTTAAGTTACCGGGATAAAAAGTAGCCTATATGTTGCTCGGTAGTACAGACTATAATCACACAAAGTTTCATTTTAATCTGTTTTGTGGATTTTGCGTGAATGAGTAACAAATTAACAGACAAACAGACAAGAATTTTAAAAATGTGAAAAACGTGTTCTGCTGCTTGTTTTTAGTCGCCTGGAGCTATTATTTTTTAAATATCTTCAATGTACAGATTCTTTATTCTACAGTTTTATTATATGTATAGATAATACTATAAGTCATCTAAGCTGTATAGTAACAGTAATTAAGTAGGTACACTTGCAAAGTTTTGATTATTTATGGTAATTTTTGTCTTTTCCATCAGTACTGAGTGTTTGCAATATAAATTCGACATGTCAAAAATAATTTGAAAAAAAGAAGCTAGCTATAATAACCTGACAGATTTAAGACCAAACTAATAAACTAAACTATTTTAGTTATCTGTTGATTGGTTTTCCTGGTTTGTTACACATGACGGAAAAAAACTTCTCCACAATCGATAGATTCAAATTTATAATCAAAGCTATCTTTATTTCAACCAGCCAACAATACAAGCGGATCTTTTTGTGATCGGAAATATCTGTGAAACAAAATATCCTGAAACTATTACGTTGAGATGGCTAGAGAGTGAGGTGGCAGCAGCTATAGCTTTGAAAAATCATGGCGGTGACTATAGCTCAGGCACTCGTATATAATGTAATAAGAAATAGCAATCAAGATAGTGCTGAGTGATCACCCTTCGCTTCGGAATGTCCTTGTGTTAACATTTCCGCAAAGCTAAGGGACTCACGGTTGCGTTTCTAAAATTTAAAGAATCACTATGAATGCTCCTCGCGGAAGAGATCGAAGTCGTATCTTTTTGTGATTAATTTGTAGGAAACTCATACCTTGAAGAGTACTGAAATGCATACCATTCGCAATTAAAACCCCAGAGAATCCAAATAAGAGTTAACAATAATTGAATACTGAATTCAACAGAGGTATTGTATAAAAGATGAGCAGTACGGTATGTGCGAGTGTTCGGACAGCTCTCGCAAGCGGCCATCTGCGTACTGTATTGGCCGCGCATTTGCGTTTACTGGATATTCCACGTGTTGGGTACAAATGGGATCAATAATTTTCTCTCAGGCCTACCCAACTTGGATCTCGTAAATTGCTTGAGGAATATGGCGCAAACCAATTTAAAAGTAATCTTCAAACCACCAATCACATAGACTACCCACGAGGCTTGGGTTTGAATACGGCAAGATCAGGTATTGAACATAACTATTCGAGTCTTCAGATTAGTATCTATTTCTATGAATAATTATTCCTATGCATCTTTTGAACGAGATGCATTCGTAAAAATGTATTTAAAATATCATTAAACTGTCATATTACGACAACAGTTATCGATCAACTGATGTTTACTTTATATTCTGATCAGGATTAAAAATATTTAGCAAATAAGGAATCATTTTAAAATAGTTTTATGATATGCTAAAATTGTTATAGATCTTCAATTGATTAAAAAAATAAATGGATCAATGGCCAGTGACGTTCAATCATCCACACCCAAAGATGGTTATTTTTTTTCGTTTATTGGTTGGACCTATCATAGCGAAACGAAGCGAACAAAAATCGCTGACAGCGTGTTGTGGGTGCCGTATAACTACGTTCTAATGTCTGTCACGTTGGCTTCGTGCTAGCATTTAAACTTTTTTTATATTTTAAAGGATAAGTGAATTTTGATTGATATAGGTATTATAAACTAAGTGAAGTGCATTATTAGGAATTGTAAATATGCCGGCCAGAGTACGTATCATGCTTGCAGTGCAGCGGGATACAGGAAAATCCCGAAACATCGGTTCGACCACAATGAGATGAACGCTTTTAGCGGAATTAAAACGTTCTGTTACTGTCCACATGTTTTATTGATAAATGGACACTTTCATTTATAGCCGATTATATATCTCTTTATTACAAATTGCTGTTTTTATCTATTTTACGGTACCTACCCTTGTTTACGGCACATTTGTTGTTATGAACGAACGGGAAATTCGGAGAATTTTTCTATAAACGTTTACGATTTAAAACTATACTATTATTACTTTAGTTTTAACACACAACAACACGTGAATGCTAATTACTTAATTCGTTATTTCAGAATTTTTTCCTGTTTTGTTATTTCGATGATTCGATCATCTTTAGCTGACTTAAAAAAACTCCCGGGCCAATCCTGTCGGCTACTCATTTGGATCCACGTTAATGACATGCTTATTATGCCTTGGAGTACGTTGACGACAGTACTGTAACAGACAGATACATGGCAAGTGCAAAGGCCAATAGGGAAGATATACAGACTTGTCAAGAAAAAATGGTTAAACGTCTGGACGTAGTCATCTGGGCGCTTTCTGATTGGGATTATGCCAAACCGGTAACGCTACCAAGATACAGGCGTATCTGTTTTCCTCACGGAGCCCCTTCCACCTGGCTCCGCCTTTTCGTAATGTACCTGTAGAAATAACCGACAACCTACAGTTCCTTGGAGTTGAATTATTATCCAATCTCTATTTTGCGAAATACATCGAGTGCTTTCAAGGTTAGGCGCAATTTAAAGATTCGGCTCGAAACATTATATGCTTTAGTTGTATCAAGCAGAAGTTTAGTCTTGCAAGGAATACTGCTGCCACTTTTGGAATCGATCAGCCAAATACCAACTGGCTGCTTTGGAGTCGGTAGAAAAATGCGCTTATAAACTTATTGGTGACCCTGCTCTGTCCAATGCCAAATAATATATAATAATACATTTCGATAATTGCTTTCACATACTTGCAAGATCTAATTCAATCAACCCTATTCCATCAACGGGATACAAGATGCGGTGGTCGTTGCACCCTTTTATCGTCGACATACTATTTTTTTGCACGAAACGATCTAGTTCATCTTTTCTAATGCGAACGGCTGAGGTATGGAATTCGTTGCCTAACCTAGCCATATTTGAAGCCAAATAGAAAAGGCTGTTTCTAAGTAGGCATGTTCTGTCTTCAGCCGCATGCTTAATGAAACTTTAGGGATTATGGTTTTATAGTTTATGAAATATGTAGATATAACAAACTTTAAAACATAAGAGTTTTAATTGTATAATGTACACATTAAGAATACATAAATTATTATTTAGGAAGATGAGGCCAGTAGGTAATTTTTTTTCTAAGAGAAATTGATATTTTATGACTTATCATAAAAATTAAATAATACATTACTATTATTTGACGTTACAATCACAATTACGATACAAACATCTACTTCATTTCATTTATTATTTTACTTTAACTGGTTGCGCTTAAGAAAATACTTCATAAAATAGACTAGCTGAATTTTGGCATCTTAGCAGCTAATGACAGTCTGTGTGGGGAAAATCAAAGTGTTTTTTCTCCTTGGAACTTATCAAGTTTTTCTTTCCACAAGAATCATCTTCTGACAATAATTAACACAACAAAAAAGTGGTAGCGTAATTGTTCCCTTCACGCGTTAGGCGACGGTCTATAGACAATGGAGATATTTTTTTTATATACGTACATATAAAAACTCACCTTAACTATATACTTGTGATAAATTTACTTCTAACTCCCATTGTAAAATCTATGGAATGCAATAATGAGATGATAATGCCCTAAGTAAAGTCCACAACAAAATTAAATCACGGGCGGCATCCAGTTAAAACAAATGTGAACCAGTCTGAACAGCGACAAAGTTTATAATTCAAATTACAAAACAGATTAATATTGGTTTTATTGTATGACAGAATAATATCCTTTAATGGGATACGGGACATAAGTTTTAATTGCCGTTTATAAAATATACTCGTAATGGCCGTCCGGCTCACTCGTCGAATGCAAAATAAAACGCCTGCTTTAATAATATCTGCACACTCACTCACTAGTAAATACCTATGGTTTCGCACTCAAACACTAAATACACCATTGTATTTTATTTATTACAGCGCCGTCTATTGTTTAGATTTAACAATTTTTCGTAAACAAAAAACTCATCTTTATGAAGTCGTGTGCGGCATCAAGGAAAAAATCTGACGTACGAGTAGATATCGTATAATTATTGGATTTCATTGACATAGGAAATTAACAGAAAATTAATCAATATTTTGTATTGTATCTTTTTACATTAAAGTAAATATGAAAAAATATATATTATATCAAATCTAAATTAAATAAAAGAACACACGGTTTTTCTCACCAGAGCAGTGGTCATATTAGTAGTGACCCAGCTAATTCACCCTGATTTTCCACTGCATTCTTAACGCGAATGTAGTACGAAATTCATCTAAATGTCACTAATAAGTCACAAGCACCTACAGCAAATGCGTTTTCCAATCTAACTTGAAGCGTTATGGTCCAGTGGGCGGCACGCCGGGTGATGGAATCAAAAGTTCAACACTTCATAATATAGAAATTGTTCACAATGGAACTGGAATACAAAATTTCTGCAACGTCCCGGACACGCTGCTGCCGAGTCAGTTCCATGTTTCATACCGTGTTCACTTTAGCTGGTGGATTAAAAATGCTTTGGAGGCTATCATTATACAGGGCGTCCTACGGCTATGTCACATGGATGGGAAGTTCCTTGAATATTAAATCATTACCTAAACATTAAAGTATGTAAGCTTTTGACTGAAACAAATAATTAAGAATTACTCATTATTTCATATCTACCGGCTACACTGCCCTCCAAACTAAAAAACAACAATGTCGTTATGGAGGCAGGAATAGGGAGGGTAGTAGATTCCTGCCCGGGCGAGTTCCTGCACAGCACTCTACAACCAGTGGTCTTGTTGAAAATGACCTAGTTAACCTATTTTCGCCTCTTACGAGCTGCCTTGTAGAGAGGCAGGTAGTCTACTCTACACAGAGGACCCAAACCAATACGGAGAAAATGTTTTTTCAACATTTACCGTGCCTTCGATTTAAATCCTAAGAACCAAGTGAATGGTGGTTAAAGTTCGAATCACATAATTTTTCGGCATTTTACCTTAGTTGGTAAACCTTAGGCTTTACTGGAAAATCTTAGGATCCGTATTAGGTCCAGCCGCACACACCAAGCCACAGAAACTTCGCTTATGCGGCCACTTCTGTTATTGCACGTTTGCCTCATCGTACCTAGTATTGTTAACTCGCCACTAGGATACATTGTCTGTGAGCCGAAGACGTAAAAACTTACTCATCAAGGAATGCAACTCGGTTGAAATTATAATTTAAATATGGAAGAGCGAATCGCAGCTTCAGTTGTTTATGCCTCGACGTTAAGCCAGGTTTTTTTGCTGGCAACCGATGTTTTAGACCAGCTTCGTAGAATCGACGTCTTATGGAGCTTTTCGACACCTCATTTGCGACTGCTAACCCTGTCTTGGCGTGCGCTATCTAATGTTAAATTGTCATCCTAGTTACATTGTTAATGCGATAGTTTGCAAATTGTTTATCCTTGTGGTTTTCTTAAATATTAAATTATGACACATTTCTACAATTTTATACGATAATACAAAATATGTAATAAATGTACTAAGTTCTAAACAAAAGATACGTCAATGACGTAATGCACACAAGAAATGAATGGAGAATGATAATTTTGGCTATGACTTGACAAGTTTAGTATGTAGATAACATTGAAAAGTTCAAACGGCAACATATTATTGAACACCTTGATGCGTTATATAAAATTGCAATTATTGCTAAGATATTATTGACCGTTATGATTGTTGCAACTACCTAGAATAATTATAATTATTCTGACAATCTATAAAAAATTGAATTTGTGACTCGAATATAATTTTGACTACGCTGTTTTAAATAATATATTTATGAAACTGACTGCACACACACAGAGTTTTTCTAGCTTATGTACATTTTTCTAGTGCTCTTACGGTGAAGTAAATTCATTCATTCTTTCATTGAATTCGTCCTGATTTAGGTTTGGGCCTAGTTTCCCTTCTGGGTGGCAGAGGTCACATGGCAGTCGCTTTGCGTAAAAATTAGTGTTCTAGTCAAATCCTCGAGATTAGATAATTCCGATATAACACAGAATAAGGCTAAGAAACAAAGGACATTGCTTATGAAATAATTTGACACCATTCAATGGGTTATATTTCTTTATTTCAATTGTTTGGAAAAAAATAGCGACCGTTTACAAACAGTTTGTTTAGCGCACAACAGAATTCCCAAATCTCTCGCCTCTTACGATCAGTTCGGAGGGAGTTGACCAATTGCGGGCCTTATAATTTTCTAACTTTGATGTTGTAGGTTGAGTGCGCGTATATTGTTCTAATTTATTATTCAGAATTATTTAAATAGTATTTTTAATAGGAATATTGAAAAATATCAAATATATATCAAAGCATTGTTTCTAAAACGGGCTGAAATACGGCTAGTTTTTTCCACTTCTGTAATGAACGGGCGAAACTTGTTTTTTTGGCTTCAACATAGCAGAACTTCAGTTTTTAATTTAAGACCAGACAGAAATAAAGTAGCGAGAGCGAATTGAACTTGTCGTGTTTTGGGCCGACCAACTTAGTTTATGGAGACTTTTAATTAATTTGGCAAAACCCTTGACATCCGTAGGTATGTAGACAAAAGATGAAACTTCTTGTTTAGTTTATTGTGTTATTATGTATTTAGCACAGCTTTTCACCAAACAAAAACCAAAATCAATTTTCAACATTAGCTAGGAAATATTTAATGTATGTTAACTGACACGCTCCGGTCCGACTTGTTACATACTTCACTTTATTTATATAACAATATTTTTATATAACTAAAGTTAAATGTGTCACATTGCTTATAAATAATTGATAAGCTCTGGTTTATAAATAATGATTTATAAGAACATACACAGTATAATAGTTTTGTACAAAACCACCATAATACATGATAATCTATTAAAATAATATTTAATAGTATTTTTGGAGACTGCTAATGATTGAATGCCATCGATGGGAATGTAAATCAATAATTTACACCTTTAAGAGAAAAAAAAAATCTAAAATTCCATAAAACTGAGTTTGACAACAATACTCGAAGGAATATTTGCAAATAATAATTAAACATTAATTCAAAAATTGTAACGTGATCTTGCAGATCAACCAAAAGGAAGTCGTCCCCTTTTAAACGAACTCTCGATATGAAAAGTGAATTCACAAGTGAAAAATACCGAAATAGGACATGATATATATACACAGTACACACTAATTAAAATATTTTTAACTGAATTCAAATTGAAGGAGGTTCTTTATTCAACTGTACTTGATTTTTTTTATTAACGGATTACTTCATCAATTGTCAATCCGTTTTGATTAGTCTAGTTTTTTAATGAGTCCTTTTTGAAACATGCATCACCCAAGACCTAAGAGAAAATAAAAGCATCAGCCAAATGAGTGTTACAATTTTTTCTCTCTTCTTATCTTATTTTATTTTTAGCCACTCGTATATTATTTAATTTATTATTTTATAAAATAAAGTACAAAGTAACGTATAAGTTTTTTTTATTTCATTGACGAGGTTTTAAATTATGTATTAAATACAGTTTATTTTGGTAGGAATACCTATTTCATTTTTGAGATATTCAGGTTTGTTTGACCAACTCTAGTTACTTGCTCCCGACGGTATGTAAACATTGTTATTAAACATTTTTTTTACAAAAATCTACAAAAAATATTAAATTTTAATCGTTTAAAAGCAGTCAAACTTCAAAAAGTCGACTTAAATTTTAGTATCATGGTATTTAAATAAAAAAATACTCATTAATATGTTTAACTGAAAATCTCCGTCAAATTTTGATAAATTTTATAATATAACCGCCTATGGAAAGTGAACTAGGTATCTTACAGATTCAATCCAATTATTATTAATGGCACAATTGGCGGAGCAATACCTTAAAAACTTACCTGAGGTGAATTGTGAAAAATAATTCATTCTTCAGTTTGCTAAGTCACATATTAATGAATAATAACAAATAAATATTACATAAATTGATCTAACCCCAAAGTAAGCAAATTATATGCTTCTATTATAGGTTTTTTGTTTTTTTTTTTCGTGTTAGTCAATGTTAGTAATACATAGAAATACTTAAATATATAGAAAAATAAATTTTATAAACAAAACCAGACCCGGAAATACAAACACCTATGTTCATCACACAAATGTCTGTTACGTCGGCAATCGAACCCGAGCCTCGCGATTAGTCGATGGGGTTAGGCGTTAACGTTAACTAATTAGTTTCTCCCTTCAGCATTGTTCGCAAGTTTGATGTATAAGTTAATATACGAATTTGTTTGGGTTTAAACTACCACAATTTAATTAATATTTATTATAAACGTGTTTCGGCAGGTGGACCGATCACTGAAATAGGATAGCTGGTAGCGACTGGATGATAATAGCGGAAGATCGGGTCTTATGGCGCACTCTGGGGAAGGCCTGCGTCCAGCAGTGGACTAAGATAGGCTAATGATGATGAATTATTTTTGATTAGTTGAGATAGAGTAGTTGAGAGAAGTTTTTATTGGAATTTCTTGTGTACTTACATTACTCATTGGTAGTATTACTCAAAAACAAGAACCCCGCGAAGGTGACGTTATTGTAAAAAAAAAAAGTGACACGTGACAACTGACACGTGACAAGTAACACGCGACAAGTGACACGTGACAAGTCCGACGCCATATTGGGCACAAATCCATCTAAGGCTGTTGCATTATGTTTTTCAAATAAACTGAAAAAATCTTAAATAAGAAAAAGTTGCTCTACCCGGGGAATCGAACTTAGTGCGTCAATGTCGGACATCGACTCCAATCGAAAAATAGATAATTGTTAGAAGACATATTATAAATATTCATATGTCTACGACGCGGTATTATATTTTCCTCTACAGTATGTATATCAATGACTCCAAAAAACCATGAAAAAAACCGACAAATCGATAAAAAAAACAAATAGTGTAGGACCATTACAAAACATTGAAAAAATCGAGATCAGTTCATAAAGAACTGAACTTATTATTTTTCATCTCGTAAGAGTAACACAAAGGGAAAATCTTGGTGTTCAAAGAACTTAAGACAGGCCTCTAAAGAGATATTACGAGTTGAAATACAAATTTATATCATTAAAAAAGAAGCTTCTCAGTATACGACTGAAGAATATTTATTATCTATCTAGTATAAGATAAGTATTTCACTATCTTTACTCAATATTTAAGATATTATATTTCTTTGAATTCTAAATTTTATAAAAAACGACCACGACCTAGATTGGGGCATCCAAAAATATGAATTTCTTTAAATATTTATTTTATTTGATAAATTATACTATCCGAGGAGGATGCACGCGTATTATCCGAGGGTGGTGTCGAGAGACTCTGAAACTGACGTGTGGAGAGTATTTAATGTGGAGGAAGCTATGGAAGTATGTAGGGATCGTGACACTTGGTACTCGATACCCTGAAAAGGACCTGGCGTGAAGATTTGTACGCATGCATGTATACATTTTAGTAATTATAAATAAATAAATAAATAAATAAATATTTCTGGACAAATTACACAAATTGATCTAACTCCAAAGTAAGCAAATTATATGCTTGTGTTATGGGTGTTAGACAACGAT
>DVZL01003945.1:0-13426 GCA_018236625.1 Lasaia peninsularis | reverse complement strand
GTTTGCAAAGGAGATGTTCTAGAAATGTATGAGGCGTGGGCCAGCACTATGTACACTATATGTAAATATAGCTACATAATATAGTAACCGTTTCCTATTCTTCATTTTATTTACATACATAGTTGGAGCATTAGGTACTAAAAATTACATTTAATATATAATACGACAAGATTCCTCAAGATTGGTTTTCATTTTTTGTTAAAATATACCAGTTATTCTATTTATGTTTTTGCTATATATTCAATATTCAGACAGTTTTTTTACTAATATTGATAAAATACCTAGGAAAGTAAGCAACTATTATGTTCATTTTGTGCTTTTTATATAATGTAAAAAAGTTGTGCAAGAAAACATATAGTTAAAAAATAACCTTGCTCTTCACACCAATGGAAAAAAGCACAAAAAGATTATAAAAATATTCCTTTTGTGTTTTTGCTTTCAATTTTTATGTAAAAAAAGTGTACAAAAAAGTACATAATTAATAAAATAACCTTGTTCATCACACCAACTGCTTTTCTTTATAAGAGATTGAATCTGATTGGCATTGGCTTTAAAATTATCCATAAAAATATAATGGCATTAATTTTGATAAATTTATAATTTCAGTTGTTCAGTTGAATGCTGTAAACTTCACAAGAGAATACCATGTTCACTTCCGCCACAGCCTCCTAAAGAACCTATTTACCAATCTCAAAAAGAGTATGAATTTATTACAGAAGATACAGTACCAGTAGAAAAATTAAAATTGTTAGGTAAGATTTTAAGTCTTGAACTCTCTAAATTTCTGTTTGTTATTTGTCACTTAACATAACCACCTTCTTAGAAGAGATATTTTTCAATTACAAAAAGCTACTATTATTATGTATACTTACCCAAAATTTTAAACCACTCTAATGTCTACCTTCCTTTACTTTTCATCAAGTGTTAAGAGTAATATATATTTAATCTATTTAATTATCCTCTTTAAAAAAAGAATAAATAAAAAAAATAGAAGATACATGTCGCATGATGACTAAAAAGCCAAAAGTACTTCTCGCTGTTATGCCTTTCAAAAATATAATCAGCATTACTTATAATGTAGCTTTCTAATCATGAAAGAATATAAGACTAAAGGATTTGTTATACATTAGGATATTTTTTATGTGTATTGTGCAACTTCTTTTTTTTGCAGAAAACTCAAAACAATTGAAAGAATGTTTAACAAATCCCTATGTGCGAAAAATATTGGAAGAATTAGATAAATCTCCACATCCTGATTTACTAATCAATGAATATATGCAAGAGCCAATATTCACAGAGTTTGTTGATGCGTGTTTAGATGTTGTACAAGAAAATAAAGATTAGATTATGTATTTAAATGATTTTTTTACAATAAAACGATTACTTATACTATTGTTAGTTATTTTAGTTGTACTTTTCACTGCTTAGTTTTTGGCTGGTATCATAAGATATGCGGTATGCTGGTATCATAAACAAATTTTTTCCACTATTCATATAAAAATTAAAGTCCTAGAGGTACTCTCGCTTCTGGACTACTGGCCCAGATTGACACTACTATTAAAACTTATATTGTTCTAATTGTAGTACATATTTCATGTTTTAGGATAGTATAATCAGTAAACTTACATGCACACGTGGAATATCCTAATGTCTATACCCCTGAAAGGCAGAGGCATCCACAATTAACCAACATTATTAGGTTACATGATATCACTAGGTGTCAAGTCCATTGCCATATTGGACACAAACCCAATCTTGGTTAACATTGTTTTTTAGATGAACTGAAAAAACTCATAGAACAAGATGTCCCACCAGGAAATCAAATCCGGGACCTCTTGCGACACAGCAGGAATAAGTAGGCGGTGGATACCTACCCGGGCGAGTTGTTGCACCAGTGGTTGTGTTGTTGGTAGTAAGTGACCCAGTTAACCGTAACAGCTCGTAAGATATGATCTTACGAGCTGCCTGGCACAAAGGCAGATGGTCTATTATACACAGGGAAAAAATACTAAAATATTACATCTTGATACAGTTGTGAAAACAGTGCTCAACAAAAAAAATGAGTTACGATGAACTCCAATATAAAACTTTTTGCATGCAATAATTACGGCAGTCTAAGCAAATTCGTTTTTAATTTTTAATAACTTTACAACTTTTTATGTTCATAACCATCTAGTTTTTAGACATTTTTTAAAGACCTATACCTACAACTCATTTCTGTTTTAACCAATCACCTATTATATACTTAGTACAATAGTTTTCATCAATTTTATATTTGTAATTGGAAAACTATGTACCTAGGTATTTGTGTATGTAATATTCAGAATGCACCAAGACCATTTTGATACTTTTGATTTGATTGTAGTATGATGTAGCTTAACAAAATAAAAAGAACTAAAAATGCATCATTTTTTATTTAAAAAAAATATATGAAATATTCAGTTTTTTTAAACTTATTTCAGTTGCTAGACAGAGCTAACTTCAACAAATTTTCTAATTCCTCTGACTTCTTTTGTTCTTCTATTAATTGCTGTTCAAGTATTGAAACAGTATCTTTACAACTTTTGATTGAGGTAATAGTTTTATTAGCATTTTCAATATTTTCTTCCACCATAGAGCAATCCTTATCTTCTAACATAAGATATTCAAGAGATTCTTCTGTGATTTTCCGCCGTTTTGCTTCTATAAAATAGTCTATTTCATCTTTACACTCCAGAGATCTATGATCAATTGAATATAATTTAGCATCATGATGCCAATTCACTTGATGGTATTCTTCCAAGGCCGATTTTTTATACATAGCATATACATTTCCAAAACTATTAAGATTTCTAATTTTTTCATATACAACAACGTTTAAAAAGTCTATTAGATCGTACTGCTCATAATACTGACTAAATGTATCACTGGGCATATCTATATCGGAAAACTCATTTGGCAATAGTGCAACCACTTTACATGTTACTTCTTCGGGGTTTTGAAACCAATTAATTTGATTGCAATATTTACGCATCTGTGCTTGCATATTAGAAATATCTTTTGGCAGAAAGGAAAAAACTGGTTGTGGTAATTTTAATTTATCCATATATCTTTTAATTGCACTGTTATTGTCACTGTGCCTAACAATACTTGTGATAAATTCATACGGTTTGGGATATGGCGATTCGTTGTTTAAAAACTCCCTAAATTCTAAAGGAAACGAAGGAAAGTTTATTAGATCTTCATCATTAATAATTTCAGTCAATTTATCGAGAGCTCTATTGTAACATGAAACCAATTTATGCAGATTTTTGGAATCAGTCTCATGTCCCATTTCTGTTTTAAGTCTACACCATATCTCATTACCCAAATATCTTTCGCAGATTGATTTTAGATAATCTGTTTCAAGTGGTGGAGGTTTTGGACATCGTTTTGCAAGCCATTTAACTGCTTGTTTGGTAACAAGATTTAAGGAGTCTGCTAAGTTTTTAGGGTCTACAATGAAGAATTTGAAGTCCGATATGCTATTACAGTTTTTAAAATGAACAAGTTTCTTCTTAAAAGTTTCTTCATATGAATTCTGACGGGTTATTATTACAGCTACAGGCACAATTTGGTATTGGTGTTTAGATTTTATTGCGTCCTCTAAATTTTGAGCAGCATTATTGTCTTTTTCTGACACATATAGCAAAAGTCCATTAGAACCTTCTAATGCCTCACTGCTATTTGTTTTTCCTCTACTCATTAAACTTACTGATATGGCAAAGTCTATTATGTTATTCCACGATTGTTTTCCCACATAAATTAAACTATCACTGACTTCATATTTTTTCCCATCACTAAATGCCTCTAGGAGCCAACTTTCTAAGTTTATTTTTCTGTATATCATTTCTTTGGGTCCTGAGGATATAAGAGTGATTTTCCAGAAAAAGCATTTGTCATAGGGATATTGAATTTGTTTCATTCGTTTAAGAAAAGATGATCGCATTATATCTACAATATTATATCTTTGTGGAGATGGTATCATTTTCAGTTCGCCAACAAACATATAACCTCTGTGAAAATCATTCATACCCTTAAGTTCAGCTTTTTCAGAATTTCTTCTGAGTAATAATGCTTCTTCTGGAGGTGTGTTCTCTGATAACCAAATTGGTGTAGTGTCAAGCAGCATTCTTCTTTTATAATTTCTTATAAAATGTCTTTTCCAAACGTGAAACCATTTTTTCATAACCTTTTTTGTTCTAAAAACTTCAGCTTTAAGCTCTGAATGGCAAATCTCATTAATAAGTTCAGTATATATATCATTAGTAACTTCTTCCGCATACAAAAACAATTTATTCTTTTTGTCAATTTCTTCAGACAATATTTCTTTGACAGTTTCATCTCCGATTTCTAGTATGAACTCATCAACGAGTTTTTCAGATTCTTCCTGAACCCTTTCTTGGAATAACCGTTCTTTTTCTTCGGCTTTTCGCTTCTCTTCCTCTTTTTGCTTTTCTTCTGCTTTTCGTTTTTCTTCCGCTTTTTTTTCTGCTTCTAATTTTTTCTTAAGCTCCTCCTGTTTTTGTCTTTCTTTTTCCTTTTTCCGCTGTTCTTCCAGTTCCCTAAGCTCCTCCATTTTTCTTTGTTCTTCTCTGCGTTTTTCCTCTTCTTGTCTTCTAATAGCTTCTAATCGTTCTTTTTCTTCTCTCATAGCTTTCTCTTGCTGTTTCCTTTCTTCTATTTCCTTCTGTTCATTGAAATGTTGTTGATCAACATCATTGTTTTCAGCTTGTTCAGTATTAAAATCGTAGATATTACTTTTTTCTTTACTTGCCGAATTAAAAATATTATCTGGAGTAGTTAAATCTTTATTTTTAGACTGAAATATTGTATAAGCTGGAGGCTCAGATAACTGAGTCTGATTAACTATACTCTTAAAAAAAGTCCCTGGAGACATTTTATTGAATGTCTCTCCATTAGAAGTTGGTACTATTGTACTGCTTTGTGAACTTTCCGCCTCAGGCTTTTTCATAGTTGAGAAAATCGATGGTTTTCCAAATAACCCTAATGCTGCAGCTGGTTGTTTATTTTCATTGTCACTTATGGGCTTTCCAAATACGCTACCTCCTATATTTTCTTGAACTTTCGAAAATAAATTTCCTTCGGGTTTTGCAAAAATACTTTTTGCCCCAAATAGATTTTGACCACTTGATGGTTCATCTTTCTTAGAAAATAAATTTATGTTAGAATTAGCAAACACACTTTTGTGCGAATTACTTGCCACTGGCAGTTGACTAATTGGTTTATCTAGACTTTGACCAGAAACTTGTTTAAATAATGTACTTGGTGACACTGGTTTTGTAAATAAATTTTGAGTAGGCTCTGTATTTGACACAGAATTGGAAAATATATTTTTACTTTCACTAGTTACTTGTCTATTTACATTTGCAAAAGGTGTTTTACTTGTAAATAAATTAGAAGCAGGTAAGAATTTATTTTCAATATCCATTTCTTTTGGCTTTGAAAAAGTAAATTTGCTTTTCGTCGTCTCCCCTGTGACATCAGTTTTAAATGCATCTGTTTCTGCAATAGGTATAGCAGGTTGAAAAAAGAATGAATCATGAGATTTTTTTTCTTTACTGATAAGAATATTATTATCTTTACGAGGGCTTGAACTTGGTATGGCAAAAATACTTTTCTTGATTTCATTTTTTTCCGGCACAACAACTTTTTCTTGCACGAAACTTTTACCTCCCTGTGACAATTTCTGTAACTCATTTTTTAAACTCCGCAAATCTTTATTACTATCATTTAAAGTGTCATAATTAAGATCTTCAGCTAGCAGCGCTGTTTCTTTTAATCTACCATCGTCATTAAAACTTGAATACAGCTTGGTTTTTGAATAATTGTATCGGGGTAGATTACCTCCTGATATGACTTCTCCAACTGATTTCTGTCTTTTTGATTCAATCAAATTTATAGCTCTAGTTATCGGATATGGATCACTATCCTCTATAAAATCATTTCTATTTAGAATAACTGCTATTTCTTCTGTATTTTTAGCTAATCTTAGTCCATAATGACTGATGAAAGATTTCATACTATCGACTGTTTCAAACGCAAGTGAATTAATTAAATCCTCCGCTGGATACTGAGAGCCGCCTCTTGGAGCATATGCTTTGACAATTCTGGCTAGAGCTCGAGCTCTTACGTCGTTGAAGTACCTCAGAAGCACGCACGCTTGTAAATAAGTAGCTTTCTCGCGAACGAGCCGGAAAAACCTTACATAATTGTTGTTATCTAATGCTGTAAATACTTCTATTGCAAAAGCGATTGGCTTGGACTTCTGGATTTCTATTGAAAGTTGTTTTACCTGAAAACAAAGTGATATAAATTATTAATCTATAATTTAAAAAAAAATTAAGTGTCATTCCGAAAATTAAAAGAATCCCCCCTTACAAAACAAATAAAATTAGAATGTTTATTTGTAATATTAAAATACATATTATTATAAAAAAACATTTTTTACTATTTTTGTCTGTCTTGTTCCGGCTTTGTTAAGTTTGTTCCGGCTAATCCCTGGAATGGTTTGACTGATTTTGAGGGGACTTTCATTCGTTTAACGATTTTTTTTCAGATTTTCTAAAAACAATGCCTGCTTGGGGTGGGGTTGCGCCTTGTCACCAGTCACATCATGGAACCTAATATCATTGGGCGTTTTCTAATTGTAGGTGCATATGCACCTCTGACTTACCCTGTCGCGGATAAAACACAGAAATTAAGAACACTTACCTCCCACCAAAAATTCGCATCGCCAAGATTAAGTAGAGCAATATAACCACGAAACTCTGCCTCATTGGGTTTCTGATCTTGACTAATATCCATGTACATGTGTTTCAAAGTTTGTAAGCATTTTGTCAAGTTATCGGTATTCAACTTCTGGTCGAACTGTGTGTGCTCCAAGTCCGCGAGCCGAGCTGCACAGTGCGCATGGAAACGGGCACACATTTCAACTAATATTATGGACTCTGAAAAAATACAAATCTCATTTTAAAATCCAATAATACGTGTCTATGCCGGCGACTTCGTTTCTGAAATAAAATGTTAAACTAAATGTAGCCTAAGCTATTCCTTGTTACATCAGCTGTCTGCTAGTAAAAGTCCCGTTAAGTCAGAGATTAGCGGGAACAGACAGACAAAAATTCTAACAATGTTATTTTGGTATACCATGTAGGTACCTTGTAAACATACATTATATGTATTAAGTAAAAGCGGTTATTTTAATATTACATACAGACACTTCAATTTTATTTATTTGTATATACAGACAAAAATAAATATTGCCACGATTATCCTACAACATTAGCAACCAATAGCAACGAAATTTAGGATGTCATAGCTTGGGACTCTGAAAAGAGCATAGACAAAATAAATTAACCACATAATATAACTGTCAAAATATATTTGCCCAGAAATACACCCAAACACGCCTAAACAAGTCGTGAAGAAAAAATTAAGGTTCACTATTTCACCTGAAGCCGAGACATAGGTAAATTTTTATTCTGATAGTCTTAGATCACGTGGTAGAGAAAAACACTTCAAATAGTAGACGAAAGAGCGAGCAAAATCTACATACATTTTCTTCACATCTTCACGCCAGGTACTTGTTGTATATGCAAAGAGCTAATGCTTTACATCCTAGCTTCCTCCACGTTCATAACAATACGCTAGTTTCGAAGACTCTTGACACCACCCTCGGATAAGATCCAAGCAATTTGGTCGTAGAATATCAACCGAGGTCTCCCTGGGTACCTTACAGCCATCTAAATTCGCCCAAAATCTAATATTATATACCACTATTACATGAATTACCTGAACAACATAGAGCTTGCTGTGTGATATCTTTACGGATACCTCTGAAGCGGTCCCACATAAAATGAAACCAGTCCGCTAAAGTAACCTAAAACAAAAAAGATCAAACTAAATAAAGAAATATGTAATTACATAATTTAATACAGACATTGATAATTTTTTATGTAAACAGAAAAGTATTAATTTTTTTATTTATTGATAAAGAAAAAAATACCATATCATCTCTTTACTAAAAACTTTAAAATACTTAAGACTATTAAATTAAGTATTTTTATCTATTAACTATGACTATTATTGAGCATGCAGATGAGATTGGTCATAGCAATTAATTTGTCAAATTATCAAGTAAAGCAAGTTTTTAAATGTAAATTTTTGCAATGTAGCATCTCATTTTTTTTTACTTTTGGAGTAGAT
Source organism: Lasaia peninsularis (assembly GCA_018236625.1). Lineage (NCBI taxonomy): Eukaryota > Metazoa > Arthropoda > Insecta > Lepidoptera > Riodinidae > Lasaia > Lasaia peninsularis. Next base: position 5,179 of record DVZL01003945.1, on the reverse strand, counting down.
TTTTATTAACTTTTTGATTAGATATTTTTTTACTTTTGGATTAGATACATTGTTTTAACTTTTGGATAGATATTTTATTTCACTTTTGGATTAGTTCAATTATTGTAATCTGTGCAGGGCCGTAGTATGTGTTGTAGGTAGGTACCCACCTGCCTGGTGGTGTCGGCGACCTCGTTGAGGAGGTAGGCGCCGGTCCGCATGAGGACGGGCGCGGGCCGCAGCTCGTAGCACATGGGCATCTCCTGGTCGGCCGAGCTGCGGCTGTACTGCTTCACCGCGCGCCACGCCTCCAGCACGCCGTCAGATTCCACCGTGGTCTCTAATGTCATCACCTACGAACATGAGGATACTCCAAAATGTTAACATACATATCTACGAGCCAGCTCCCTTGCAAGGTAGGTAGAGAATATGGAGTGCCAGGTGTCACGATCCCTATATAATGTTAAGTAGACCAATATTAGATCAAATTTCTAGATCTTGTGTGTGATCAAAAAAATCTACCTTCAAATAGATTTGGAAAATTTATAAAATCGAAATGATATGAAAAAGGTTAATTATTATAATATTGCTGAATTTGGGAATGATCAAAATACTTGGAATTAATTGATCCTCTTTCTAATCTCTGATTAAGTATCCATACCCAAAGAGTAGAAACGGAACCTTATTTCTAAGACTCCGGTGTCTGTCTGTCACCAGGCTATATCTCATGAACCGTGATAGAAGAAAGTTGAAATTTTCACAGACAATATTTTTCTTACGCCGCTATAACAACATATACTAAAAGCAGAATATAATAAATAAAATATAAAGCTACTCATACGCTACTAAAGAAGTGGCACTTTAGTAGCGTATGAGTAGCTTTATAGATAAAAATGTAGAGTAAATTTGATACCTTTCAGCACACTTTTTAATACACTGAGATGGTTCTCCTTACTTCATCTCTCGCAAATAGTATAAGTTCTTAATAATTATAGTTATTAATGTTATAATATAATTTTATGGTAGTCAGGATTCGTACCCTGACATGTCCCAATGAGTTTATCTAACTTAAGTACATTTTCTGAGTGCTCTAACGGTGAAGGAAAACATCGTGAGGTCAGATGGCAGTCACTCTATGCAAAAACTGGTGTCCTAGTCAAATCCCCTAGAAGCCGTCCCTGATATCATCAGAAATGGGACTGGGCTATGATGAAGGAGGATCACATACAAGGCCCAGTCGAAGAAGAGTATATTACGCTATGAAACAAGTACTAATCCAATCTACCTGGTGTTCCGCTTCTCTATGTAGCCTCTCCTTTTCAGGGCACATATCTGGACAAGTACCAATCGTAGCACCACCGATTTTGACACGCGAACCAGCACCACCCCAAGCTCTCAGCACTCTGGGGAATATATATTTCAATTGGTTGTAATGCACAAACGACTCAACCCATATAATAAGGAATATGGTTGGTTTTTTTTTTGTTTTTCTTTATGTATAACTGAAACTAATATAACACTTGCAAAATAGTGACAAAGTAACTTAAAGAAAATGATCCAAACTATGATAATATTCGGATGATTTAAACATCGCCATTTTAGCCCGCTTATTTGTGACGTCACCGTCCACTGAGTGAAATTGAAGTGAAATTAAGTGAAGTGTTATTACACTTCACTTAATTAATTATAAATATTGTATTGTGCCTATGTGCGAAAATGTTCTTATTATACCCAAAGATGCAAAAATAAGAATATCAATTGATACGGCGTTGATAGTTAACAGTGTCGTCAAGTTTCGTTTCAACAATGGCGTTGCGTTTTCAAAATTTGCGAGAGATTTTCAAAAATACTACTTTTAAAGAATTAATTTTATTAACAAAAACTTTATTATTGGCAAAAATATTTATGTGGATATAATTCTTCAGCAATAAAGATTATACGTTATTTTTTGGGCCATATCTAAATCACATGCATATTGCCTATTGTCAAAATTAAATTATTTTTATATGATTTTCGTTAGATATCCTCTTTCCCCCATCTCTCCTTGTCCCAAGTTATCTTCCTACCAAATTTTAGCCAAATCCGTTCAGCCGTTCTTGAGTTATAAAATAATCTAATTAACTCAACATTCTTTTATATACACACTAGCTGCCCCGGAGAAATTTGTACCACCCGCACTTGAAAAATAGATGTTGGCCGATTCTCAGACCTACTGAATACGCAAATAAAATTTGGTAAAAATTGGTCAAGCCGTTACGGAATTTGAACTAACATTGAGAAATGGAAATTTTATATCCGTACTAATATTATAAATGCGAAAGTAACTCTGTCTGTCGGTTACGCTTTCACGCCGAAACCACTGAACCGATTTTGATGAAATTTGGTATGAAGATAGAACTAAACTTGGGAAAGGACATAGGCTACTTTTTAACCAACTATATAAAAGAGGGTATGTTTTTACGCAATAAGTAAGATGGAAACTTTGGAAGTTATCTGTGATACTTATTAAAATAATGATGGCGGGCGAAGCCGTGGGCGGAAAGCTAGGATAAAATAATTAAACAAAAAACGCGGAAAAAGTAACGGGAGCAAGTAGTATAATACATAACAGCTGATTAATAAAGCTTTCAGAACTTCCAACTCTCGTTAAACTGTGATTCACGTTTATATATACAGCGTGTTCACAAACAATAAACACGCAAGCGAACACGCGAACACGAACGACATAACACACAAACGATAATCTTGATTAATAAAATACGTTAATTACGAAACCGACTTGACTTGACGAGGTCGTGAAGAAAGTTGTGACGCGAAGGCCGAAGGATTGTTGCCATTTTGGAGTTTTGATAGTAATAACTCCACTCCTTATTCAACGTGAATCATTCAACTATTGTAACAATCTATTGTGTACAAAGTGATAACGAAAAAATAATAAGAGATCACCGTTATAAATAAATAATTATATACACAAGAATGGCTCGTTTAAAAGCATTAGATAAGTATATTAATTACACACCTACAAAGCCTACAATACAACAAAAAAATAATAATAAATTAGAAGTATTAAAATTTGAAAGTCAATGACTTGCAAATATTATTATAATCAAATGAGAAACGTGTTAAACAAAGAAATTAATTAAGAAAAAAACGTTAAGGCACATTAAATACATACCTACATATACTTTGTAATATATAACTAAATATCATAAATAATAATTTAATTACAAAAATCTTTTATGTATCACAATTTAAATAATGATAGATGAAACTGAATAATATTATTTATTTATTATATAAAAAAAGATGCGGGTGGACAGCTAGTAGAAAATATTTTAGTACTAATGACACGTCTATATAATTCCAAAATTTACCACCGGATCGGAAAGTCGCCACTCGCCAGCAGAAAGAAACTCAGGGGTGGAACTCTCTAAATGAGGCGCCTTCTGGACACTTTTACAGTTACTAAATATTCCTAGCGATGGGGTCCTCACATCTCGATACCACGAGTTACAGTTAGACACAGTTGTATGAGCCACTTGAGCATTCTATGAAATAAGTAACGGTGGTTTTTAAAATAATATGTTAATATATTTTATCATTTCACACATGACTTCCCTAACATCCATGGTTAATAGGGTTCCGTACCTAAAGGGTGAAAACGGAACCCTATTACTAAGACTCCGCAGTCCGTCTGTCTGTCTGTCTGTCACCAGGTTTGTATCTCACTAACCGTGATAGCTACAGATGAAATGTTCACAGGTGTATCCCTCTTGTCGCTACAGCAACAAATACTAAAAACAGAATAAATTAATAGCAAAAAAACTTTTTAGAAAAAGCTTTTATTATTTTTCGATTTGCTCTCAACGAACCCTTTCATTTGATACCCATATTGTAGAATTGCGTTAAATTAAAAACACTATTCCGCCATCTTGGTTAGGCCGCCATATTGGATTTAGAATGATGTCACGTACCTTAGTGCATTGTCATCCAAAATAAACGTGTATACAACATTTCAGCTCAATCGGATGAAGATATTTACTTCAAAATTGAGTTCTAAGGTTCCACCCGAACATACATACATACATACATACAATGCAAGTTAAATAAAAGCTTTTAATAAAATAAATATGTCATGGGGTCCTCCCATACAACAGACTTGATTTTTTGCCGTTTTTAATGATACGAGGTTTTATAAACAATGGAACCCTTCGTAAGCGAGTCCGACTGGCACTTAACGTATTTATTATTTTTTAAGAAATTTTAAACAAAAAAATCACCTACTGGAAACTACATTTTTAATAACAACGCTTGTTTTTAGGGTACTGTATTTAAAGGGTAAATTTCTGTAAATATTTTAGGGGCTTTCATACATCCCGAATCGACCAATAGATGTCGTTATCTATATTTAGATCGCATTACCTACCGTGTGTACGCTTCATGTATTCTTAGAATATCTAATTATATTCACTTTAAAACAAATAATTAATATGAATATGTTTGTTAAAAACGTGAATTACTTTGATGTTTTTTTTATCGCCTGTAGACGCCAAAGTTGGATATGGTGCGTTGACAATCTGAAGCTGAGATAGTAAGCCTCTTGCGTGAGAAAGTTTACTGGCTACCCTACCCTCCAAACAAGAACACGACAATGGCGAGCAATGACGCTATTGTGACAGGAATAGGTAAGGCAAAGAAATAAATAAAAAATATACTACACTTATTTCACTTAACTGTTTTTCTCTGTATTATACACACTAGAAGATATGCAAAACACATAACTCATCGTTGTAGTCCGGTAAAAAGTTCAACATTCAAAGCATTCTGAAAGTGCACTTAAAGCCACGATGACTGACGATGTGGGACTAAGCGGGCTCAAAGTGGCTCAAAGATCGGGGTCATTGATAATACTGGAACCTTGGCATCTTCGGATACTAGGCAGGTTTAATTACACAAGGATTAATCAATTAAACCTCGTTGGTCGAGAGGTTAGTGTTCACGCCTAAAGCCGACGAGACCTAAGTTCGATTAATATGAGGGAGATTCTTTTAAGGGATCCGCACCCAAAGGATAAAATCGAAAACCTATAGCTAAGACTCCGCTGTCCGTCTGTCTGTTTGTCAACAGGCTGTATCTCATAAACCGTGACAGCTGGACAGTTGAAATTATCACAGATAATGTATCTCTGTTGTCGCTATAA
>DVZL01003944.1:0-13426 GCA_018236625.1 Lasaia peninsularis | reverse complement strand
CTGGAGGCCCTACAGAAACAAGAAAAACATTGTAAATTATGTCAAATACAATTTCAAAAAAAATGTGATGTACTAACCAAACACATAGCAAAGATCGGTCATCCAGGGACTGAAGTATTAACTGTATTAGTTTAAACTAGTTCATCCATTAGATACTACTAATCCATGATAGAATAGTTCATTATTTTATATAGCTATGAAAACCTGGATAAAAAAGGTTTACCATTCTATAAAAAGAGTGACTCATCAGAAATGGGTACACAGACTCGTAAAAGTTTCTACAGGGTATCTGTAGAAACTTCAACATAAAATATTAAGTTCCATTGAGGATCCTGATAGATCTATTTGAATAAAAAACATCTAGATAAAAACGGTATTGTAACGTCTAAGTCAAATTTGAAATCTCTGTTTCAAATATATATAATAGTTTACAATAATTTCTAATAAATAATCGTTTTTTATTTGTATCTATCTGGAATTTTCAGCAGTGCCGCTATTTCGGTATGTATATGTAAGTTAAGTGGTACTTAAGTCGCAGTTAAAGTGCACTTACCCACTTGTATACATGACATTTTGAAAAATCTTTATGTCATATTTCTTTTAAGTCACAGAATAACATTATTTCATACATGAGTAAAGGTAAAAATATTTAGCAAAATCTCTACAGTTATTAAGCCAACTCGCTCGGCAGTCTCGCGGCCACACAGTCGTACGTCACGAGAGAAAGCAGCCATCATTGCGTTCCACTAAATGCAACCCGAGGAAAATTATTATACGAGTATTTCAGCTGATTCTTAACTATCTTAATATTATTTTGTAAGAATAGAATGATAATGTCGTCACGACGATATCCTGGAAGTGGTAAGCAGAGGTTCATACTAACGTAGCCCCGATTGGCCGACGATGTCAGGGCCTAGGATGTCGGGGCCCGGGATGTCAGGGCTCAGGATGTCAAGGCCCGGGATGTTAGGGCCCGGGATGTCAGGGCCCGGGATGTCAGAGCCCGGGATGTGACAGGTGGCCATTCAATCTCAGGCAGCGTTATGATTTTCAGGTAAACTTAAAAAACTCATTATACAAGTTACCGTACCATAAGTTGTAGTTGAAGTTATGAGATTTTATTTTCTTACTAGCTGGACCCGCAACTTCCTCCGCGTTTTTACTAAGTTATTTTTTTTATACATTTTAAAAATAAAATTCTAAAATAAAAGTAACTTTTTTTCACAGGCAGATAGTTGATGTAATAAGGAATCCCGTCAAAATCGGTCCAGTTGTTTCAAAGATAAGCGGGTGCAAAGAGATAGACAGAAAGAAAAAATACTAAAAAATACTAATTTGGTATATGTGCTTGGAAAATATACACATGCATTTAGTAAAAACTAGAAAGCGGATATTTTAATATTACATATAGACAATTCGATTTTATTCACATGTATAGATCAAGATAATAAAAGTGTGGAAGCGTTGTTTTTGTACGTTGAAATATTAAAAAACTCACGGATATGATTGTGGTAAGCTTCTCAAAGTAATATACTTTTTTAAATTCTTATATTTATCTTTTGTCCATTTGTTATCTTAAAATGGATACATTTGTAATTCAAGTATATTCTAGTTTTTACTTATTTAAATTAGTAAATACTAAAAGTGTTATTGATAACAAGTAGAAGTGAAGATTGAAGATTTCATGTAGAAACTGTGGTGGAAGTTTTTCGTGAATATAATTAATAAATCTGATAAAAGCAGTGAATTTATATTTAATCCACAAGATTTAGCCTCAGTTCTGGGAAAGTTTTAGAACATTCTATCAATGTAGTTGGAACATTGTTGTTTCTAAATGATTGCATACACTACAGAGACTCCATAATTGCAATAATTTTCAAAAAATATATCTCAAACCAGATACAAATAAATACAATAAGAATATATGTATGTAATATTAAAATATCCGTTTTTTACTGAATGCAAAACATAGAACTAATTACAAGGTACGTATACAAAATAGTATTTTTTATATTTTTTTTCTGTCTGCCTATTTGTACCCGCTAATCTCTGAATCGGATTTTGACGGGACGTTCACTGAAAGACAGATGATGTAATAAATAGTAGTTTAGGCTACTTTTATTTTATTTTAGAAAACGCGGATGAAGTCGCAGGTACTACTAGTATAAAATAAATTGAGTAGTTTTAGGGTTACGCCTTTCATAATATTATACCCACACAACATTAACTTATCCTAATCATTTCTTCTGGGATATCTGGAATTAGTGTAGCACCACACTCTTTATGATTTGCGGAAATAATATGTGAAATTCATTATATTTATCTTGACAACGCTGATGTATTTGTGCTAATCCATGAGTAAGCGTCACAAATCTCGGCTCGCGCGCGTTGAGATCTAATGTAAGACAATTAGTACGTTAATACGAGAATGTCGGCAGGTTGGTTTTGGTCAGAAAAGAAAGTGTTAACGTTTACTCTCGTTGAGCACAACAACAATATATGCCGCCTTACTAGCTGTTATCTGTCACACTTCATTGTTTTTTTAATTTTATTTAATGAGATTTGGATGTGGAAGTTTTTAATAACTAAATTACCGACATGACCAGGTATCCAACTCTGATGCGCGAGATCCCAGTTTCGTTTCCCGGATAGGGCAATTTGTTCTATGTTTTTTTTAGTTTTTTTTTTTAAATACATGGCGTTATCTGAGATTGGGTTCGTGTCCGATACGGAGATGTACTTACCTGGAACCTAATACGATAATTACTAAATAAGTATGTACCTCTGATTACCTCTATGTGGATATTCCTATATACATAGGAGAATATTTATTAGTTGTTTTTTTATTTATACGTTTTTTAGGATTATTCTTATGACCTTTTCTATTTTTATAGATGTATTAGATTTTATAAATTTAATATTATTGTAAGATCTTTATAAATCAAATAATTAACTTGATTATTTTAATTAACCTCAAACTCAACGATCTCGGAAACGGCTCCAACGATTTTCTTGAAATTTTGTATTTAGGGGGTTGCGAGGGCGATAATTCGATCTAGCTAAGTTTCATTTTTAGAAAATTTCGTGTTGTGGCCGATTTTAATAACTTATCTACAATTAAACATATGCTTACTAGAGTTTGATTAAATCTAAATTATGTTTTATTTAATATATGAATATATTTTATTAAGATATTTTTATTATTTATTGAAAAATAACAGTGGTTGCCTGGTTACTAATTACTCATATTTCATTAGTAAGTAATTGGCATAGTTATAAGTAAATATAATTTAAAAAAAAACACCGAGCAAAGCTCGGGTTCCAGGTACTTTTAATTAAATAAGCTGATTATCAATAAATATTTAAAATATACAATCTCAACAAATATTAAGCTTACACCTTTTTGTTTGACTTACTTAAAACTTTATTATTCTTACTTTGGTGACCAAAGTACGTCATACAATAAGGTTCTTTCGAGCACATGTTACCAAAAATGTCTACATATAAGGCTTTCCCATCGCGTGTAGCTTTCTCTTGATATAAAGGACTACGACAGATGTCCCGCGAACCCTTCAATCAGTCAATATTTGAATTCAAATTTGGAAGCAGGTAAAAAAAAAATAACATGTGCTTACTCTGTGGGAATGTTTTGTGTACCTGAATAGTTTATTATTACGAAGCCATTTCACACCCTCCAGAAAGTTTTTAATAAAGGGCTATTTAAAGTAGAGATAATTTATGATCAACTAAAGGTTGCATTTTTAACACGCTGCATTATTAAAGATTAAGTGATAAAGATTAAAATATTGTGTATTTTAACTGAATTAATTTAGTTTATCGTTTAATTTTTTTTGGCTAATGGGAGGAAGGAAACTGTAATGAAAAATTCAATAAAAAATAATGAAGTCTTTATTAAAATTCGTTTACATTTTACCCAATACGACAATCTCATTGTGGCGCAGACAGACAGACAAACGTACAGCAGAGTCATAACAATAGGGTCCCGTATTTTAAAAGTTAAAGTTAAATTAAGGAAAATGATAGTGGGAAACTTAATGAAGCAAGACGGCAAATTTCAAACATTAAGTTTAACAACGTGTCATTGATGACGACGAAACATGTTTCTTATGATCAGAAATCCTGCTTGCTTGTTCGCCTGTTTTTTGGCTTTTCTATACCGTATTTAAAAACATATTAACATAAAAACTACAAACCTACAAAGTTACCTCGTGATTCTATTTCTTAATATCCGAATTATTGTGAGTCAGGAGGCATTCAATTTCAATATTTTATAAAATCTATAATATTTTATAAAAGCTATCATAGATTTTCACGCATCTGGTAAATTCATATCGTTGATTCATTTGGTATACATAAATATTTATTAACAGATCGGCTCGGTTGATGGGTGAAATACTAAAAAAATAAAGCAGAAATATAAATATAATTTTATATAAATGGGTGAAAATAAATCATAAAGTTCCAAAAACTACACACCTCAACAGAAGATTTATTTCAGTTGTTTATTTTTTTTATCATAAAACATCTTTAATAAATCTTTGAATATAACTTATGTAAAATTAATTATGGTAATTTATACAAAATATACTTGAAAAAACTATAAAACCTTAGGTGTAATAGTATCCACTGTCCCACAAGAACTTCTTAAGTAAACCAGATAACTAGCCTGTAATCTGCCTCGGATATTACAGTACTCGCTAGCAAGCTTTTGCCACTATTAGTATAGTGGTGTCGGCATGAATTGCGGCCGGAGTATAAACAGATAGATATATAAATATTCTAAAAATCCAAAAAAAGGTGTTTTGATACCCGTTTTTAGTTGCATGGGCTTTTTTTTCAAATAACTTAATTGTACGGACTTCACCCTTCTATAGTTTTATAATAGTGATATGAATAAGATTTTTTTTTATAAATTATTGGAAAATAATAGTAATAATTAAATGGTAAAGTAAAATTACTTAAGTTCAAATTTTATTACTTAACTTGAACAAAGTTTTAATACGAGTATCTTTACCATACCTACATAACCAAAACTCTTTTATTAGATATTTGATTATCTTATACAATCAAAAATGTTTTAGCTTCCTTCGAACCCTATGATTAAAAAATATCAAATTTATCTAAAGTAAAAACCGTCATGGGAATCCCAATCTCAAACACCGGCGCCCTACTAACCCAGAGACGATCGGGTTGCACCTCACGTGTTCCACATCCGTGTATTAAAACGATTTCCGGTCCTTTCCGGTGGAAGGTAAAGGATTGTTTACCTCTAGATCCACCCTAATAATAGGCTATTTATTATAGTTACACAAAGACGTTGTGCCTTTAGATCAATCCGCTCACTTATATTTACGTAGGTTAAAAATCAACAAAAGTTGTAGTCTAGTCCATCTATTTTGATCTCCTTTAGAGAACTTGTCTTCCTTGCATATCTACTTTGGCCTCCCTCACACACAACAACGCACACAACGTGGAAGTTTGTAAGTATGGATGGATAGATGTAGAGATGTTTGTTACTCGTTCACGTTAAAACTACAGAATGGATATTAAACAAATTTTACATTGATATAACTTATGCATAAGAATGACAGACTACTTTTCACTACATTAAAAAGAGGGTATGAGCAATAAGTATTATAAGTCAGAAAAAAATCTGCGCTTTGATAATTCATGTGGACGAAGCCGCGGGCGGAAAGCCAGTAGAGTTACGTTAGGTTAGAGTTGGTTTTATATGTTTTTTTTATTGATCTTATAATAAATGTGACAAGTGAAATAGCTTTTTGGTATTACTCGTATATTATCATAAAGGCAATTAATATTACGTATACTATATAGTATATATGGTATACGCCATATATATTGCTATGATGCATGACCAACCGAATCTTAAGCCTCTTGTTAGTTTACCGCTGTTATTCTCTCCAAACTGGAACACGACAACGGAGCATTCATGCAATAGCGTTAGGAATAGATAGCAACAATCAAGACGAGGTAGCAGGTTATAACAGTCAAGTGAAAAAGATATTATATCACGTTAAACAAATTCCTGCGAGAATTATATGTAGGTCAAGTTTATTGTCAAACCAGGACATTGGCCGCGCCTCCCTCTCTCTCGCTCACATGTTGTCGTCTCTTTCGCAATGGCCGCCGCTGAGTCGACAGGTTCAAGGATGTTCTTTACGACTTAACGCTTGGAGTCTTGTATAATGCACTTTAAAGTTATTGTATTACGTAAGACGCTACATGTGAAGTTCAATAGCAACTTGCTAGAGTGTAACTTTGGAAAACCTTTTGTAGTTAGCTAACCGTTAACTAATAACTCAGTAATTTCAATAAACTAACCAAAACCCGCAGCGTCGCTCTATCAGAACTAATATACATTTGAACATTAAAAAAATGTATAAAGTGTGTATTAAGTAGGTACATAAGAAAGGTTGCTGTAATATTGCAGAATATGTAGACGATAAAATGCTCGGGATTAATTGCTCCTCTTTCTGATATGTTTTATTTTTGTTTAATGTAACATGTGTATGGAAAATAAGAAAAAAAGACAATCCCGCTGATTATCTTTCGCCGTATCTTCTTAGTGAGTGCCCGCGTTCCGATCCGGTGGTATATTTTAGAATTACATAAACGCGTCACAACAAGGTGTATATGAAATATTTTCTATTTTAATTTTATAAAAACACTTGGCGTATTATTAGAATTTTGACTTAGTTCTTTCAGGGCTTGTGGTTTTTTGGTGTGCAATACCAAACCGATACCAATTAAAAATATTGTTGATTTAGTAGCTTCATTTATAGAATTTATACTTTCTATCGTCGGCACTTGGTGGAACTCCATTGTATAAATACACTTTTTCCTTCGAAACAAACACTTGTACTATTCCAAAATATTTTTTTTTATTTATACAAGTTTGCTAGCTTTCACTTTTTACACAAATCTCTTACGGTACCACAATTTGTAAAATTGGTGATTGTGAAACAATATAATGTATTTAAGTATGACCTTCAATTAAATGTGGTTTCATAAACTTTGACGGAAAATAGGCACATTACGATAACACTTAACTAAGTAGGTATATCTAGGTATACAAATACATCAAATTGAATGTAATATTAGAATAAACGATTTTAACTAAATGCATATTATGTATGTATACACGGAACATGTACCAAAATAATATTTATTACAATTTTTGTATATCTGTCTGTTTATTTATTATTATTATCTGTCTTCAAATGTGTAAAATAAAATAAGTAAATAAAAACGCGGGTGAAGAGGCGGGCACAGCTATTTACATAATATATGTTATATCAGTAGTGATAGTGACGTATTAGGAAAAGCCGGCCAAGTCCGAGCCAACCTCTAGCACGAGGGGTTTCATATCATTATTAGTAAAAACGGCAAAAAATATTTTTTGTTGTATGGGAGCCCCCTTTGAATATTTATTTTATTCTATTTTAAGTATTTGTTATTAAAGCTGCACCAAACATACATCATCTATAAAAATGTTAACTCTCACGGTGCTCTTTTTAATTCGTCTAGCTTTCCTGGTTCATGAGGTACAACCTGGTGACAGACAGAAGGACGGATGGACAGCGGAGTCTTAGTAATAGAGTCCCATCTTTACCCTTTGGGTACGGATCCCTAAAAGCAGATGTATCGGGTGCGCGCTGCGTGACAATGGCACTGCCTGTATGTCAGCTAGAGGTCCTTGTCCGGCGACCATTAACGGTTTCGAGGGCGATCATTGACGCGTTGACACGATTTTTTCTAATTTCAAAAATGTTCTCTTTTATAGATTCCGGTGTGCAACAGATAAAACAATGTTTTTTAAAAAATATCTCGCCTAAACATAATCGCCTTTGTGGTGTAACGGTACGGCTGTCACCTGTAGTCACGTTGGGTCTCGGGTTCAATTCCCAGTTCGGGCAAGTTTTCTTAAATGTTTTTCAGATTTTTCTGAGTAAGATTTCACGGGATTGGAATGTGCCCGAAGTGGTGATAGGCTTGCCACCTATCACATCAGGGCCCTAGTACCTTGGCTAATCGTTGGTTTTCTAGTATATCTGCTGGACTTACGAGTCGAGTATATACTAGCACACCTCTGCCTACTCTTTCGGGGATAATGGGCATAAAGGTACTTTTTTTAAATAAGAAAATATATGATAAAGTTTGTTTATTATATAATTACTCATTTTCGTAAACAAAATTTGCAGGTTACATCCTGCGAAAAATAAAAGTATTTAAATTTAACGCTATTGTCTGCAAATACCACTACATATACAAGGGATTTAAAGAATAAACCATATTATATATTAAAAACGGTAACGGCCTTAATACTGATCCCTGTGGCACATTTCATAATCACAAGATTTACAAATCAGTTGATACTTTGGATTTAACGATCTAAAATATTAAATCCAAATAATATTTAATAATTTCAAACGTTTTAGTAACCATATTAAATTAAATCTGAGGTTTTACTCTGTACAAAAGGCTTACAAAAATCATATTGTAGTAGATAAATTACATTAAAAAACACTGTTTTCAACTTCATATAGAAAAAAACATTTTATTTGTTCGACTATGGAATCTATTTTCGAAAATATTTTCAGATATTTTTATAATATCGAATACCACGGTTTTATACATCGTCAGTAAAGCTCATCGTCATTGCTATTCTGTCAATCCGTCAATCCAATTTACATATCAACTTCTAGTCTGTAACGTGGCTTGTTATGCTTATTAAAAATATAGAAAATACAACAAACCCCGTACCAGGCTTTACCATTATTTTACTCATACGGTGATCGGCACCAACAAGCTAAGATAAAACCACGGTGGTGTAAGTTAAATTACCTTAGTAGTAAATAGCCTTCTTACGTGAAACTTGATGTTTTTGAGGAAGAGTAATTGCACTAGTCTTTCAGTATTAATGTAGGGGTAGCAGATAACCATTACCAAGAAGCTTCATTACAATCGTATTTTGGGATAATTAATTAAAACAAAAATAAAATTATTATTTTGCAAAGCAGTATTATTATGCGACTCGATCAAACGAGACACAATTTATTCACAAATTACGTTTCGCTTCGCAACCGAAGCATCTTCGAGAGAACTATACTCCACAAACGTAGAGCTAGTTGAGCATACTCTACAGTTACAGTTGTTTTTGGAGGGAGTTAGTAAAATTAGTTAGTAGTATTATATTTTCGTATCTAATACTATTGAAATAATGAAGAAATTTGCTATGGAATAAGAGGTGAAGTTTGATATATAGGAAGAGCAAAGTAAGAGCGGCGCGTAGGTGATGTTGTATGGTCGCGCACGTGTCGGACGGCCTTGCTGCCCGCCGAAGCGTGCGCGCAGTTACCTACGTCACTCCTAACTGTACCGCACGTGGTCAAGCTTGCAGCGCCGGTACCGCAATACCAAACTAAATGTCACTTTTTGCCACCCATACATTATCGGTTTTTAACACAAACTTACAAAACGATATAAAGTTAGGCAATTTGCGTTGATGTCGCCTTTTGACTTATATAGTTTTACAGTTTCGTGCAAATTGTTAAAAAAAATTGCGTGTTAAGTTTTATGACTCGTGTTGACACATTAATACACGTATTATGAGATTTTTGCTAACTTCACCCAAGGGCTCATGCTTTCAATTATGCTGTCAGATATGAAACAATATGTTTATTAAATTGGTCGAGTGGCTAGCGTATATGACTAACCGCACTGACTAACCGTGAGGCTCGGGTTCGATTCCCACCGGGGACAGACATTTGTGTGATGAACATAGATGTTTGTATTTCCGGGTCTGGGTGTTTATTAAATTAATTCTTGTATTTATTTAAGTATTTCTACGTATTAGAATCATTGTCTAACACTCATAACACAAGCATTTATTTGCGTACTTTGGGGTTAGATCAATTTGTGTAATTGAGAAATATTTAATTATTTAATTTTTATTTTTAAATTAACTTGTTTCATTCAGATCTTTTCGAAAACACTTTCCACTGTTGCCTATTCAATCCTACAACTGACCAAAGTGTACCCTAATCTTTTTTTTTTCAATAACATATATATATTTAACATAACTTTACTATAGTGTAGAATAATATGAAATATTGAGGCCGAAAATACACACGTACATTTTAAATGAAAATTGTAAACGGAACTCTAAATATAATTAAAACAAATGAGCGTAGGTCGCGAGCGAGCTTCATCAGCGCGAATTGCAAATATAAAACCACAAGCATGAAGGTGCGCTGACTGGATGTATAACTGTTCATAATTATCATGATATCAAAGAATATTTTTAAAATCAGAACCATCTTGTTAGCCGGAGATCGCCAAACTAGCACCCTCATTAAAATTTAACAATTACACATAAAAAAGTTTATTGTATTTCGGAAAATATGTAAGTAGGTATGTTATAGTTTTAAGAATTAGGTTAAAAATGATTTACTATTATACAAACGTTATCAAGATTTATCTTTACCGTAGGACACCCTACCTAAACAGTTTAACAGTAACCTATTAAGAATATTAAAAAACAGAATAAAGTAAATATTTAAGGGAGCTCCCATACAACAAACATGATATCCTATTGGATATTTAGATGACAGTACATTGTACTCGGCTCCGCGGTGAATTGTGAAGTGTGTTTAAAAATATGTGTATAGTATAAGACAGCGAACAGGCACACGGGTCTCCTAATGGTAAAAGACAATCGTGGCCTATAGACAGCATATATGTTGGTGGTGCGCCGATTTTATGTGCAAATACACCGGCTACCCTACCTTTGGACTGGAATACGACAATGGCATTATGGTGGTAGGAATAGATAAGGCGGTGGAGTTGCTGCACAGCACTCTACCACCAGGGATCATGTTGGTAGTGATCCAGTTAACCTATGCTCACCTTTTACAAGCTGGTAGGAAAGCAGTTGGTCGGTTCTACACAGAAGATCCAGACCAACACGGGGAAAATTCTGTTTTTATATTTGACGGACATGGTAAGGTACCCTCGCGTTTGGTCGGTTATTAAATATAACTTACGTTTAATCCACAAAAGAAAATTGTAAGTGTGATAAAATATTACACGCGTAAAGATTCAAGCAGAGATTTATTTAAAAAATCTTTCTAATGCTTAAACTGCTACCGCCTTAACTTTAGTAGACTAAAGCCACGAAACTAATTAAGTTAATGTTAAATAGAGCATTAACAGTCGCAACAATAGTGGCCGACAATCAACAATTACGACGAAAGCGTGGTTACTAGTGTAACTGAAACTCTTTCACTGTCTTACTAATGCGGGGCAAACAAGACTACACCCACGGCTTTGTCCGCCGGAAAACATATTTAGGATGTTAGAATAATTATCAACTTTTATTTAACAACTTTTCATAAAAATATACAAACATATTCTACCACACAGTCGTGTGCAAATATTTCAATATATTATTGCAATAAATTTGTAAAATACATTATAGATATCAATTTATATCCTACTTATATAAATCCTATCTACTGTAAACTACCACCGTTTCAAAACTTAGCCAATATTTAGTTCATCTGTTTTAATACTAATGGCTAAGGAGTGGAATTCGCTGCCTGAGGGTGTATTCCCGGAACAATATAACTTAGCCATATTTAAGGCTAGAGTGATTAGGCTGTTTCTAGGTAGTCATGTTCTACCTTCATCCGCATAGTCACTTAACACCAGGTGATCTTACCAGGTGAGATAACAGTCAAATGCCTTCTAAAAATGTGATAAAAAATTCAGGAGAACAAATTATTCACCAAACAAGACTTTTTTAATAAAAATTATTGTCTATTAAATTAATGGCTTAGATTTTATATCTTATAATTATGATATATATTATATTTAGACATCTACGTTTCAAAAATAATAAAATTAAGTTCCTTGAGTTAGCCTAGGTCTCTGTGAAGAATTTTCTTTCTTTCTTGCTAGGTCGTAATAAGCGAACATAGGTTTAATTAAACACTATCACTGGTCTCTACCTACAAGGTCACTGGTTGTGTAGTGCTATGCAAAAAATGGCTAATTTGCGCAATATGTCAATCAAGCACTAATCGTTAGGACTGGGATGTTTTGATGGAAATAGTTACTTACTGTTCAAGTTGGAGCACAAAAGTGAAATTACATAAAAAAGTCCTCTTGATATTCTGAACAAGTCCTATCTATATCGTAAATAAACTGAAATGAATGCAGTTTTATATTTAACTTACTTATACAACTGAATTTAGTTTGTTTTATTTTATGAAGGTATTTGTAATATGAGATTGCCAAACTACATACGAGTATTAAGTTTTAAAATAAAAATCCCCAATAAATGATGTAGATTCAATTAAGTAAATAAGAGAGTATTTGAAATGGCTCGCTATTTTGTATTAATAAAGGAAGTAAAAACATGTAACAAATGTCAAATTCAAACTACAATAATAATGACTGATCTTTGACGAATCAGTAATAATCGGCGCAAACATTATAAAAACGAAAGTTTTTTATTTGCCTGCTGTCGTTTCACGATGTAGTCGATAACGATAAAACGATGAGGATTTCATTCTTACCTCTTACTTTAATTCCGATCAAATACTGTAATTGGCGAAACAAAAAAAGAAATAATCTTCAATTTATTTATTTTTATAACATAAATAATCGGTCTTATTGCAAGAAATTAAAACTCTTAATTTATGTAAATTACGAGCCACGAAACATCTGATAAGACAGGTTTCTCAAGAGGAATATATTATCGAGTATTTTCACTCACAGAGATGGAAAAATTAAAAAGGTTGTAAATTTTAACTACGATATTCACCCACTTTACATTGAGTGCCATGCGAACAGCAATTAAAGTTGTACGTGGATCGGTCGCGATTCTAAGAGACGTTTCACTTTTGGTCCCACCCCCTCTCTGCGCGTGCGCCGTGGCCGCGAAACCTCCTTTCAAAGTCAAGTACGAGCTACGTGATGCTCAAGCGGCATTAAATGGCGCTTTTGCTCGCTGACCTATTCTGTGACAATTTATTGGCATTACAAAAATAAATGTCAAGTTCATTAACATATTTTTGATGTACGGTTCGATGTATTAATATTTGTGTTTATAGTTGCGCTTAACGTTAAACTTAATTAAATATTTATTACAAGGTTAAGGCTTTAACGCGCGGTCTTAATGTAACGTAGATAAAAAGTGAAAACTAAAAGAGATTAGTTTAAACCAGTACATTGCTAAGATTAAGATAATTCCATGAGGCGGGAAATAAAAATGTAACAGAAAATAAATTAAAAGCAAAAAAAACTTTTTAGAAAAGCTTTTGTTATTTTTGGAGTTGCTCTCAACGAGCCCTTTCATTTGATACCCATATTGTAGAAC
>DVZL01003943.1:0-13427 GCA_018236625.1 Lasaia peninsularis | reverse complement strand
CTGTCTGTCTGTCTGTCTGTCTGTCTGTCTGTCTGTCTGTCTGTCTGTCTGTCTGTCTGTCTGTCTGTCTGTCTATCACCAGGCTGTATCTAATGAACTGTGATCTGTTGCCGCTATAACAACAAATACACAGTATAAAATAAGTACATATATAAAGTGTGCTCCCATACAACAATCGTGAATTTTTGCTGTTTTTAGAGATAACAGTGATAGTTAAACACTTAAGTTAGATTTTCACAGATGATGTATTTCTATTGCCACTATAATATTAAGTGCTAAAACAGAATAAAATAAATATATAGAGGGTGCTCCTATAAAACACACGTGATTTTTTGTCGTCCTTATAGATAATTGTACGGAACCCTTCGTGCGCGAGTCCGACTCGCACTTAACGGATTTTCTTATCCTTTTATTGTGGAACTCTAAAAATCACAGATATTTCCGTCGCGAAACACAAGACTGAAACCTCTTGTGTAATAATATAGTGACGAACAAACAATTTGAGCGCGATCACTTGTCAAATTTATACATTTGCGGTTTCGGATGTCTTAGCCGGGGATTTGGTGTGTCATCGTGTGTCCGTGTGTGCGGATGAGGTAATGTTTACACAGCACACGCGCACACACACACGTCCACTGTTACATGTGTTACCATGTCATAATTAAGATTTGCTCACACCGTATACATGTGTTATATCTCATGAAGCACTTCTTACCTAAGGAAGTACGTCGTTTTTAGGGTTCCGTAGCCATAGGGTAAAAACGGAACCCTATTACTAAGACTACGCTTTCCGTCTATCTGTCACCAGGCCGTATCTCATGAACCGTGATAGCTTGAAAGTTGGAATTTTCACAGATTTTATGTTTTCGTTGCCGCTATGAGTACAAATAGTAAAAGTAGAATAAATTAATGATTATATATAAAGTGTGTTCTCATACAACAAATGTCATTTTTTGGCTGTTTTTAATAATCGCACGGAACCTTTCGTGCGCGATTTCAACTCGCACTTGGCCAGTTTTATTAAATGACAATGTCATGGAGATTTACGATAGCTAGGCAGATGCGTAGGTGCTTTACCCCTAAAAACTCATTTTTTCAATCATTCATTTACGTATAACTTCATTATTATCAGAGACCAGAGTATATTTACGAAATGTATTTTATATTTGACAAGATGTGACCGCTACTTTGTCTAAGTTTGTTATTTAATTATTTTATTTTATAAATTAGAAAAAAATTAAATCAGAAGTAGCCTAAGCCCTTCCTTATTAAATTAGCTTATGAAAGTCCCGTTAAAATACATTTAACCGTTTCAGAGATTAGCAGGTACAAACATACTTTTTAACCGACTATATTGAAAAGAGGGTATGTTTTTACGCGATTGTATTATAATTCGGAAAAATGTCTGCCTTTTGAAAGTTGTCTGTATTATTAAAATAGTTCACGCGGGCGAAACCGCGGGCAAACAGCTAGTCATTCCATAAAAACAAAACTCATTAATTATAATATTTTACCTGAAAGACAAATAAATCTTAGTCTTTCAGGTATTTACTTTAGATATTGTTTGGAATAAGTTACTTGTGTATTATATTTGTTGCCTAAAGAAGAAAGGTAGATAATTGAATAAACTCATCGTGTCTGTAAGCTTAAAAACAAAATAATAATTAAAAATCATTTAAAACTTGTTACTTTGTAATAATTACAATTTAAAATATTTCAGATTTACATAAAAAAAAACCGCCTAAATTGATACACAGAAGTGAATTCAACTCAGAACTTATATAATACGTAAATTTTATAAAAAAAACTGACTCAATTATCGTGAGTATGTTTATACCAAGCGGTGACTGGTAGTGTCGCATACAACAAAAACGGCAACAATACCGTGAAAATATTTCCCACATTTTCCGAATGAATTCCCCGTATACCGGACATATTGTGTCGCTGGCAACCCTGGCCTTGAGCTTGGAATTCGCCGTATTCAGTGGTAATGTGTGCGTGTGTGTGTCACAAGCGATAACAATGCATCTGTTATGCCGACTTCACACCTTCAGTTAAAGCGATACTCCCAAAAGACATGTGTGCCTCGTGATTAGGGATGCCGGGTTAGTCTCATATCGATAAAAATATCTATAATTTAGACAAGTTATATGAAATATTAAAACCGTTGTTAAAACTGATGCATGTGCATACAAAATTTTACATAACAGCCAAAAACTACATTCACCTAGTAGTCTAGACTAGACTTAAGGGATCCCGGATTTTATTCCTGGGTAGCGCAACTTGTTCTGTGAGTTTTTTCACTTTATCTGAAAAACATAACGTTCTCTGGGATCGTGGGAAATAATATCGTCGGCTGATCGTGGGTGCATATTACAGCGCAATATTATATTATTACATTAATTTATAGATTTTGTACCATCACTACATTTTATAAAACAAAGTCACCTTCCTCTGTAGGTATGTCCTTATGTATGCTTAAATCTTTAAAACTTTCCAAAGGATATTGAAGCGGTTTTTTTTAATAGATACCGTACATATATACACGATTATATAAAGATACAGCTAAACACAATTACAGTTTTTTTTATTTTTATACCCTTGCTACACCTAATTACAATATTTATTTTTAATTTTACACCTTATTGATGGATTGATAGATTGTCAGATGGTATACAGGTAGATTCACCAATATAAGTACATAAACAAAAAAACAGATATATTTATTTATTTTGCTTAAATAACGAAATCTAATCAGAAAAGTAATAATTAATTTCATTTTTGTATTAATCATGGATCGTCGAAATTATATTATATTAATAACAATAAAATATCGATATTTTTGTTCCCCTTACATCGATGCCATCGGTAACCGATATATCACAGCATCCCTATATTACGTGATCATATCGCATGCAAATGTGTGTGTTTATTTCGTCACGATTGCCTACAGCGCCTGGGGAGTAAGTAAGGGGAGAGCGGGGTGATTCAATTTGCAAATTGGTGCTTGTAATATTTTCAAAGGCGCTTGTATCTCCTGTCGCTTTGTGTTCTTGTTTGCTCAAGTCGCATGTTAAGTAATTGCGTATTACTTATTGAAAGCTGTACAACGTTTGGCATTACGACGGTTATCGACAAAAATACCCCGACTTCCCCTACATGTATATCGTATGAGGGATATGATACGTCTTTTTTGTTACTCTGCTGAAAATAAGTATTCGCTCATTATCTTTGTGTGTATTGGTGATGTGCCGAATCATTGACAATTATACCCACGGATATTACAGATCTCAACTTTTATACTTAATTGATATCAATGTCAGACGCATTTGACCTTGAAATGGTAGTTATAGTATGCCACTTAGAGTTGCATGTTAAACAGGAGATATTACGACTTGCATTTTATCGGGTATGTCTGTTTTTAGAGTTCCGTACCTAAAGGGTAAAAAACGGAACCCCAAGATTCCGCTGTCCGTCTGTCTATCTGTCGGTCTGTCTGTCACCAGGTTGTATCTCATGAACCATGATAGCTAGACTGTTGAAATTTTCAAAGATGATGCATTTCTGT
This sequence comes from Lasaia peninsularis, assembly GCA_018236625.1. Taxonomy (NCBI): domain Eukaryota; kingdom Metazoa; phylum Arthropoda; class Insecta; order Lepidoptera; family Riodinidae; genus Lasaia; species Lasaia peninsularis. The sequence continues at coordinate 9,859 of DVZL01003943.1, read as the reverse complement.
TGCCGCTATAACAACAAATAAAAACAGAATCAAATAAACATATAAAGACGTATGCTCCCATACAACAAACGTAATTTTTTTGCCGTTTTTATAGATAATGATACGGAACCCTTAGTGCACCAGTCCAACTCGCACTTGACGGATTTTTTTTGTATATTTCAGTTTAGTCACGTTGATTAACATAAAATAAGCTTATACATTTTATATTTACCTAATGAAGTAGTAGTAGAAACGTTTTTATATAGGTATATAACATTAATAGTATGTTACTACTAGGGACCCGCCCCGGCATCACACGGGTAAGCCGGGGCGGTGCCCTAGTATATAATATAATATAAAATATTCGCCAATATAATGACGGATACGGTTTATCGAAAAAAAAACTGACTATAGTCGACATTTGAGCCCCTATAATTCGTCGACCACGGTCTTCTAAAATAAATTCATGCGTACTGCTACCGGTTGTCCGTGGTACGTATGCAATGATGACTTACATCGCGATCTCAAATTGCCCACAATAGCGCAGAATTTCAAAGAGTTATCGGAACGCTACTTTCAAAAATCAGCACCGGGCCGAAATTCGATCTCCCGGGAGGCAGCCCCTAGTGTTGGTGTTGTAGAAAATCCTACCCAGATAAATAATAATTTCTCGGGCTGAGCACTCTGCTCGCCAACAAAGTTCGGTGAAGTTGTAAAAAGCCACTCGGTTAGCAACAAGTTAGTCAATATAAAAAACAGCATATAAATAAATAAATATAAATTATATTTTTCTTCTTTAAGTTCCTCTTCTTATTTTAAGTTTAATAAATAAATAAATATAAATTATATTTTAAAATATTTGCACACCACATTGTGGTAAAATATGTTGGTATAATTGAAAAATTTAGTTTTGTAACAACTTTTAACACATATTTTCGGCAAATATATCATTTCGTATGGCGATGTGCAAAATTGTGAAAATGACGCTGTTTACTCTACAGCACTGTTTCTAAGTATGTATAATTTGCTGAACTAAATAAATTATTACGTTCTATTCTTGTTGATCTACACCACTTAAAGAAATTCAGGTTAAGATTATTCAACTAACCAAAAGTCCTAGATACGTCAAAAAAAACATAAATATTAGCCTTATTATATTAGTCTAAAATGAATGAAGACGTGACAGTTGCTCGTTTCTATATATAATAATTAAATTTTCTTATCTAACTTGCTCCTTTGGAAACTATATTATTAATTTACAGGCTTGTCTTCCCAATAATATTATTTAGGTATTGGTATTAACGCCCCGATCCCTTTCTAACAATGAAATATTCAAAGGGCTAAGGTCAAAAGCGTGTGTTTGGTTGATTAATTAATATTTAAATGGAATCCACTTGAGGCATTCGCCACAAATCGAACTACGCCACAGCAATGATAAATTTTCAGGAACAGGATGGGTCAAACAAATTTCAACTCAATTCCAAAACAATAAGTTTAACAATCAGTTTGGAGTTTCAGGATAGGTAGTTTGAATATATTGATATTTGCTGTGTTTTGATAAAGGTTCTTAAAATGTAGGCTGATTGTTTATCTTTTATCTTAACTTTTATAAAATAAGCCCAGATTAATCCTCTTAAAGATTTAATTGTTTTTCCCTAAAGGTACAAAAAAGGTACAAGACCCTCACTACATAAATAGGTCTATGAAATAATACAAATAAGTATTAGATATACATAGTCTATGTATGTACGGCCCCTGATGTGATAGGTGGCAAGCCTATCGTCACTTCAGGAACAATCCGATCCCGGGCAACCAATGCTTACTCAGAATAATCTGAAAAACACTTAGGAAAAGTTGTCCGATCTGGCAATTGAACCCGGGATCTTACGCGATTAACGGTCTTATCAGGCGACAGCCGTTTACCGTTACACCACAGAGGCGATTTTAAATATTTTTGGTTTTAATATAACGTGTCCGACATGCTAATACGTAAGTTTTGTAAATTATTTCGAATGTCTAATCTGAGCTTAAAGTTTCTTAAAAAATCTATCCTAGAACCATTTAATTTTATTTCTATTTATTGTTTCACACTCAAAGGACTCCGTTACTAATATCTATTAGTAATGGACTGTGGATTATTAAGGGTCCTTTGAGTGTGAAACAATAAATATATTTTGCTGTCTGTATGTCACCAGGCTGTATCTCATGAACAGTTACAGCTAGGCAGTTCAAATTTTCACAGATAATGTATTTTTGTTTCAGTTATAACAACAAAAATTTAAAATAAAATAATATTTAAAAAACTCATACATCGCACAATCACACCTGACCAATAGGTGTCGTTAGCCATATTTAAATCGCGCTAACGACAACGATATGTATGATAACATTTACAAAACGAAATCGATTTTGTTTGCTGTTCTTTTTATAAATAAGATACGGAACCCTTCGTGCGCGAGTCCGATTCGCACTTGGCCGTTTTTAAAAGCTTAAATTGTCAGAAAACTAATTGGCTTAGAGTTTGACGGGTATCGTTATCGCCGGGTGGACCGCAAACAGGTGAGTCTGGCGTTTTTAGCCCTAAGATATATGATCGCCCCCCCCCCCTGCCCCCCACCCTTACGATAGGACAGTAATAAATCAAAATCTAATATCGCACTTTGGACCACTCCTTGGCGTCGATACATTACTTAGAGCAATATCGAGGATCTCGGTCTTTTTCCATTATTCACGTTACATTGTCGTCAAAAGAAAACTGTCTGGACAATTTAAATCGAATTTGGATCTATTAAGTTTTTTTTTAGATAAATTTACATCTTAAAGTAAGAGAAGAAACACTTTTTAAGATCAACTATTAAGCTGAAATTAATCTCTGATATTATAATAATTGTGAACAAATAGTAACAATCAGGCAGAGATACTTGTTCACCCACTGTTGGCCAACTAAAGGGTGGCAATAGACAACTTAATTTTTTAAGTTAAACTATATATAACCTATTAGATCACCCAGGAATCAAATATGGAAGTCCTAGTCCAAAATGGAAGTGCCCCGGCGGCCAAGCTGTATGCGCTTCGGACTTCCATTCGGGTATTTCAAGTTCGAACCTTCGAACTTATGTACATTTTCTGAGTGCTCTTACGGCGAAGGAAAACATCGTGCGGAAACCCAGATTCATTGAATTTGATCTCAATCTAGGTTTAGGCCTAGTTTCCCTTGTGGGTTGTAGAGGTCAAATGGCAGTCGGTTTGCGTAAAAACTGGTGTCCTAGTCAAATCCCCTAGATCAGGTAGCCGACCCCGATATCATCTGATATAATACGGAATAATGCTAAGGCGAATAGAGTCTAAGCCAATATGGCGACGGACTTGCCACCTGACACATCATGGGACCTAATATCGTCAACTTATTGTAGGTGCATAAATTCTCTGCCTATTATTTCAGGGATATATATTTGTTCTATTTAATTTATTTTTACTTAACAATACATACAAAACAAACGCAATAACTCAGCTTGGATCAGCAGCGCTAATAAACTCCTTGGTAATGGTTTATCGGGAGATATACAACTCAAATAAGATTACCTACGAGGGATTTTCACAGTGGAATTAGTTATTACCTCGCTGTGTAATATAATCTGAGGATTATGGCTGTCTTTTAGGGGTAAGTGTTGTTTATGAGGTCGTTTCGAGTACAGATTTCTTTTATTACTCGAATCTTAAAATTTGAAAGGATGCATTAGTGTAAGATCCGCCTGCAGAATGTTAAAAACCACATTTTTACTTATATATTTTAAGATTAGCAAAACATAATATATCTAACTAGGTTGCCAATCAAAATGTGGCCGGTAGTATTATTGCCAGTAACCATCACTCGCGGCCAGAATTAATTAGGCACCCATATAGAAATAGAACTAGAAATATTAATTACAACTAACGAAAATACCAAATATAAAAAATGATGGAAAAAATGCTTAAAAAAATTATATAATAGATATATAGACGGAATAATATGGATATCAGTTCCATATGCCCTTATTCATGTGCGTGCCTAAAAACGTGTGCTCGTGTATACGTGTATTCGTAATAATCAGCTTTAATTTGATAAATAAAATATTATCAACATACGTTATGGCGGTATAAATATATCGAAATCTATTTAAAAAACACGCACACAGGGCGCAGCTAGTACGTATATAACATATAAGTCTTTACCTATACTACCGTGAAAACTAATTAAACGTTGTATGAGTAAATCTGCGGAGCGCTTTGTAAAACATCAAACACCTGGCTCTAGTGAAAGGCGACGTGCTCTTTTCAAACATCCGATAATGGCGCCGATAAATCTCCTGACGAGATACAATCGCACGTAACACTAGGTTTTAGGATCCCGCATCGAACTCTTTTCAGCGTGGACTTCCCCTGAACTCAATGTTACCAGCGGCAACAGAATTTATTCACAACTAGCTTCTCGCCCACGGCTTCTCCCGCGTGAATTATTTTAATAACACAAATAACTTTCAAAGGGCAGATTTTTTTCTGACTTATAATATTTATTGCATAAAACATGCATTTTTTTAAAGTAGTCGGTTAAAAGTAGCCTATGTTCTTTTTCAAGGTCAACTCTATCTTACTGCCAAATTTGATCAAAATCCTTTCAGCGGTTTAGGTGTAAAAGCGTAACAGACAGAGAAATAGATAGACAGACAGACAGAGAGAACTTCATTCAGATTTGATTTTTTTTGTTTTTTAACAGCTAAAATAATTTGAATCCATCAAAACACGCATTACAGGACTTGGTGACTTACACTAAATATTTCTATCTCTAGAGCTAAAACCTTACTATAACATAACATATAAGTAATTTGTATCGATATTAATTTTGTGTGGCTGGCAACATTTATAATAACTCATTTGCAACGTAAACAATTTTGTGACTAACATGATATCAATACAACGCTGCGGGTCGTGTTTTATTATAATATGAAACACGTTCGATCCGCTTAAATTACTTCAATGCCAACTATAACATACTAATGATGAATGCATTACAAAATATTATGCATTTTTAAATATCTAAAACAAAAGAGGCCAAAGTAACACAAATAACAGCCAGTATACAAAGATAAAAACGTTTTATGTTTAAGTAATAAATAAGCTTCAATAAAGAAGCATCAGTGGCCCAGCGGTACGCGCTTCGAACTTCCATTCGGGTAGTCTACATACGAACCCCGTCATGTACCAATGAGTTTTTCCAACTTATGTACATTTTCTGAGTGATCTTACGGTGAAGGAAAACATCGTGCGGAAACCCAGTTTTAGACGTAGTTTCCCTTGTGGGTTGTAGAAGTCAGATGGCAGTCGCTTTGCGTAAAAACTGGTGTCCTAGTCAATTCCCCTAGTTAGGTAGCCGACCCCGATATCATCTGATATAATACGGGGATAGGCTAAGACGAAGAAGACAAAAATAAATAAGGCATAGTCTAGGTAGGTACTTGTATTAATTTGAGGACTAAAAAAACGTTAAGTTTTGTTGACATGAAGAACAACGAACTATCCGCAGTGTTAAACATCCTTAGGGTCGGCTATCTCACTCTTATAAGACCGGTTTGTTTTGACGTTGTCTAGTTTAGAAAGAGTTAGCTACATATCCGAGACAGGTTGTTATCTCCAGATATTGCTTTTCGCTTCATGGAATATATTATATCTCACATAGAAACACACATGCATACACACACATATCACACTCATATAAATACACACGACGCTAGTAAAAAAAATGTATAACGAACAATAGAGTTAGATATTACAATATTTTTTATAATAATTGTATAAGAAATAACTGTTGGTTGACGTATTATACTATTATCGTGACTTTGGGGTAAAATTACCGCAAAGCATGTATTTAGCAACACCGATTATTTAAATTGCATGTAGGTGCTGCCATCTAGATGCTCGCTTCATAATTCAATAATGGCGTGGTTTGAGTAATCTTTTGTAATGACTAATGAGTCACTTTAACTATTGTTTTGTTTGTAATATACATTATACTCGATAAATAACTTTTGAATTACACTTCGAGGTGCAATATAGAAAACTATGTTATGATTTGTTTTTTGTGTAGGCTTATTATTTTAAACTCGACGCAATGACAACGAACATGGATGCCTTTTTGTCATTGCTATCGTTCGAGTCTAAAAATAAATAGTTTTTTTTTCAGTATTTTAACATAAATTTCAAGAAAAAAGTTTTTTGTGTTTTTTTTTTAAATAATTGACTGTAAAATATTATGTTTCTTCGAAATTAATTTAGTAGAGTAATAAAATCACAAACTTTCGCAAAATTAGTTTTTTACTATTACATATCTGCATGATGTGAAAGTACCTAATTAGTCTAAATAACTTCAACGTTTACTTGAATGGTAAATTATATATTGAAATATTAGTGTGTTGCCAGACTGTTATAGATGATCTAATAAAAAGCACTAACGCTTTGACGGCTGGTAAAGACAGGCTGGCAAAAATATGACAGAACTCACTGGTGATCAGATCTTTATACTTCTTTTACTCCGTCCTAATCTAATCCCGTTTCTGTATCAAAGGATATCGGGATCGGCTACTTAATGTGACCTATGAAACACAAAAAATAAAACAAAATCTAATCTCAGATTATATAGAATTTTTAAAATACCTAACTTAGTTTTTTTTTATATTTTTCTGATAACTGTCATGACTTGGCCTATCACCCGTTTCCGGCTTGACGTCGACTTCTGGGACACCCTGTATATATACAAGAATCGCTCGTTTAAAGGTATTAGAATGATTAAAACATAAGGAGTCATTTGCATTATGTTGTTGCTGCCCACAAAACAATGGTTTGAGTGAGTCACTGCAAATTACAGTGTGTGCTACGTGGTTATAACATTACAGAGGTGAGAAAGCAGCGCCTACAAATGATTTGAATAATTGGTATTGCTCTGGACACGCTATTATCGGTGTGTTTTCCCTTCTGGGTTGCAGAGTTTAGCGTTAATTCCCTAAATTAGGCAGCCGACCTGACAGTACTATAAGTAACCTAACAAATGTGCCGATGATCTAGAATGCCTGAACAGATTTAAACAACACTTAGCCAAGAACCACCTCGATCATGATGACTTTTAAACAAAAAAAACCGCACGACAATCGGTCCATTCGTTTAGGTGCTATGATGCCACAGAAAACTACATTTTCATCGGGGGATAAGTTCGACTTTGTTTTTAATTATCCAACTTTGGGTTGAAGTTGTGTCCCTTTATAGATACCTAAACCTAAACGCAAAAGTTTGTAAGTACCTATAAATGGATGTATGTATGGATGTTTCTTACTCTTTCAGGAAAAAACTACTGGACGGATTTGGATGAAACTTTACATTAAGATAACTTATACATGAGAATAACATATAGGCTACTATTTAACTGCCTATATTAAAAAGCGGGTATGTTTTTACGCAATAAATATTACGTCGGAAAAAAATTCCGCTCTATGAAAGTTATCGATTTTTAAATATTTCACACTGGCAAGGCCGCGGGCGGAAAGCTAGTATTTGAATATACAAAATAATACGAATATACGTATTTTTCGTACCGAAAAATATCGAAAACTACCGGTGATAAGAGACGGTAATCCTCCACGTTTCCTGGATTAAAGCACACGTACCGACTTGTTAGTATTTTTTTGTACAAATAGAGATCTACGCTTAATATACCGGCATCCGTCTAGAATACTTTCCGAACAGTAGACTTCATCCCAATTAAGCCGCACTCGATTCCTGGTATTATCTCGATTCTCGAATGCGAATCGATAGTCCCCTTCGGATCGCCGACGATCCCAAATATTGACACACGATAGTAACATGCTCGGTCTAGCACGTGCGGACTAGGGTTGCCATTTCTATAAATTGAAACTGACATTTTGAACTATCGAAATTGGTTATGTTTAAAATTATGTTTGATGATTTTAATAACATACATTGGTAAGGATAATTTAGAGGTGGGAAAACTTGCAAAAAAACTTATGTCAAATTTATTATCTTGTCGTTTTAGTAAAGAACTTTTTTGTTTTTATTTATCTTTACCATAATTTATAATATAATAAATATTATAAAGAGGAAAGATTTGATTGTTTATTTATTTGTATTAAATAGGCTCCGAAACTACTAGACTGATTTGATAAATTATTTTACCATTGGAAGCCAACATTATCCCTGATGAACATAGGCTAAATTTTTCCGCGGGAAAATGCTTAATTCCTACGGAAAAACGTGTAATGGGAGACCGTGTAGTAAGAATTATCTTTCCGTACTTATCACATAAATTCTAAATGGCTAAACCGACTTCTGTATGATTTAAAAATACAATTGGACCCGATAGGTGGCGTTGTTCTCATTATATCAACTATGAACTAACCCTGCAAAGCCGGGCCGAGCAGCTAGTATTACAGAAGCGCTGAACCAATTGAGATAAATTTGAATGTGGCCACCTCAAAATTATGACTTAAATTATCTCTAAAAAAATAATACAAAAATGCATACATTTTAGGGTTTCGTAAGACTACATCATACCACCAGAACCAGGTGTCTACCATTAACAAGGTTTCCTGCAAAGACTCTCCCGTAATGGTCTTGACAATTCACAAACGTTTTTTTACCAAAACTTTTCGATTATTTTTCTGTCTATACCTATATACTTTTTAAACATAATTCAATTATTTTTTTCCTTTTTTTTCAGGTAAGGGCTCAGTCGTCTTTGCAACCTTATGTGGGTATTGGGTAATATTTGTTATAAGTTATATCTACAAAAATAGTATAAAATAAAACCGACCAAGTGCGTTAATACCCCAAATAAACTTTACAACGTTTACTTTATTCTGTTATTACTTATTAGTATTCGTTGTTGTAACAAGAATTAGTTACCAGTGAAAATGCCATCTATCTATCTATCGCAGTTCATGAAATACATGCTAGTGATAGAGAGAAGGACAAACAGCGTTTTCTCAGTAACAGTAAACGGAACCCCCGTCTATACCGTTTGGTTACGAACTCTTCAAAACGATGAACGCCAATCTTGTAAAATATGTAATATTGAAAGGGCTCGCCACAAAATTTCATAATATACACTAGCGCGTCGTAAATTATTATTTGGCCTTCAATCATTACAGTCTGTCGCGCCCGCCTTGGTGGAACTATTGCATTTTCGTACCGAGGCTAAATTTTATTAAAATAAATAATAATTGCAATACATAATAAGTACAATTATTTTATTGTAAAACTGAGCTAATTGTCAACGCTGATTCAAAGCTATTGCAAAACAAAATGGCGACGAGAGTATTTGTTTAATGTAACATTATACAACGCCGGCTGGTTACTCATTTCGTAATAGGGTCACAGGCGATAGTGCTCCAACAAGCGAAATGAAAAGCGTCGTGTGATGTCATTGTTTAATTTTCTCACACATTTCGCGCGAGCCGCCCGTGATACACGGGAGGGCAATTCGGCGTACGAGTTTAATTAATTTTCATTAGCGATGTGGTTTCCGCTTATTAGACGCGGCACAAGTATTGTTCACGTGCTGACAGTAAATCTTTTGAAATTGTTTTATTTTTCCCAAATATTCTGGTGACAATTTTTTTGTTTTACTGTTAAATAACTAATAACATAATTGGCTAATAACATAATTAAAACATACATACATATGCACCTACAATTAGCTGACAATTAGGGCTCAAATATAATATTAGGCAATGTTATGTTTTAACTGCTGAAAAAACTTTTAGGAACAAGTTGCCCTAACCGGGAGTAGAACCTGGAACGTCGTGCGTCAAAGTCGAAGACTGACTCCATTCGATCA
>DVZL01003942.1:0-13427 GCA_018236625.1 Lasaia peninsularis | reverse complement strand
GCTGGCAGACACCAGTGAAATTGCCCTTCAAAATTGCCGTTTAAGAGATTAGCAGGTACAAACGGACAGACATTTAGGTATATTATGTACCTTGTAAACACACATATGCATTTAGTTAAAAGTGGTTATTTTAATATTCAATACAAGCATTCAAATTTTATTTATTTGTAAATATAGATATCTGTGTTGGCGGAATTTGGCAAGATAATATGAGTAATTATATATTTTTGAACATGGATTACCGCAAAGGAACGCCTGATTCTACATCAAATAATAAATTTGCGATAACAAAGGCTTGCCACCTATCACATCCGTGCCCTAGTACCTTGGCTAATCGTGGGTGTATTCTAGTATATCTACTGGACTTACGAGGATATACTAGCACACCTCTGCCTACCCTTTCGAGGATAATAGGCGTGAAGGTACATATTTAATTTCACAAACAACAAAAAAATATTTTACTAAGTTTTTTTAACCCATATTTTACCACCTTCTTATGGGATAAGATAGCAGACAAGGACATCTCCCCTGATGGTAAATAAAACTAGTGATATGTTGTCGTCATAAATGCTGAAGGTACGTGTAGCGTTGTTATATACAGGGTGTTAGGCATATACCTAGTGCATTTTTTATCTGCAACTTAATTAAAAAAAATTGTAACAGACGCCCCGGTGCAATGCGGTTAATAAACTCAATTATCATATTCCCTCACCCCTCCCCGCACTTTACAATATAATTTGGTAATAGTGTGGTAACTTGCCGCTCGTCCGATGTCAAGGACGTTCATATTAATTAATTTACATTTTTATCACATATTTATTTTGCTACATTAATATGTAACAATGTATATTTCTTACGAATGCAAATGAGCAGCTTAAATACTGCAGCATGATAAAAATAATCTATCCAAATAAATAAAATTGGAGTGTCTGTGTGTAATATTAAAATGACAAGTGCATATTATGTATAAGGTACATATATACCAGAAGAACATTTTTTCTCTAAAATGGCTGGACCGATTTTGACGGGTCTTTCATTGGCAGACATCTTATGTAATAAGGCACGGATTAGGCTACTTTTATTCCAGAAATTTGTTTTAGAAATGTATAAAATAAATTAATTAAACAAAACGCGGATGAAGTCGCGGTCACAGCTAGTAAAAAATAAATATCGTAACGCCCATATCTCTAAAGTGTTAGGCAGAGATACACAAGCACTTAAGATTGGCCACTATATTAGGTCCCCTAAGACAGGTGGCAAGTCCGTCGTCGTATCGGGCATAGATCCAATCTCAAACAATATGTTTTTTTTTAGATACATTAAAAAAAACTCATTAGAACTAATCGAATCCAGGAATCGAACCTAGGACCGAAACAGGCGATTAAATTTATAAATAATTAATAGTTTTAAAAAAAAACTATAAAACACGCTTTTATTGCTTGTACAACTAAAAACTAGAAAAAAAATCTAAGTTATGAGAAGTTCATGTTACAGGGGGAGAAAACCAAACTTAAGTTTTTAACAAAATAATTTAATACATACATACATACGTACAACTCAAGCTAATAAAAGCGTATTAAAAAATCTTGTGTTAGAGGTGAACATAGGTTAACTGAATAACTTCCAACATGACCACTGGTGTAGAGTGCTGTACAGCAACACGCCCGGGTAGAGATCCACCGCTTTACCTATTCCTAATTCCTATACCTCCATTATAGTTTTATCGTGTTCCATTCCGGAGGTTAGGGTAGCCGGTAGACTTGCACATACGGTCTCACAGCCTGACCACGAACAATGACGCACCTAAAACATCTATGGTGTCTATAGACCACGGTTGTCTCTTACCATCAGGAGACCCGTGCGCCTGTTCGCTGTCTTATCCCATGATAAATAAAAAGTTTATAGAAATACAAATGAAAAATTCACTTGGTGCCGCCACCTTAAGAATACTTAGCTTAAGTTACATTTCCATTCAAGCGAAATTTAATGCCAAATTGACTAGCTACCTGAATTACGGAAACCTCAAGTGGTACTTAACAAACCTTTGTACAGCCTTTACGATACCAATTTAACTAACCAAAGCTAACAGCGGTAAAGGGCCAGACATATTTGAATTTACTTCACCCGAAATATGTCAGAAATAACCGTGGTTTAATTTATTATGTTTACTTTTGGACATGCCGCCATTCCTCTTAATAAGGGATTTAAATCTTAAACCCTTTACACTATAACTTCAGTATAACACAAGGTTACCACGTGAGTTATATCAATTTTACTGCCTTCATTGTGATAGAGAACAGATTTTTTTTTAAATATAAGAGATAGAGAACAGGTAAATATTTCTGATGAAGACGCTTTCCAAAAAATGTAAATCTGTTTTTTAAATTTTACTCTTTCAAAATCTAGAAACTATATAAAGATTAGTACCCGAGTGACCGAGCAAGTCTTTTTTAGTACATGATGTTTTTTGGAATAATATTTAATTATAACAATGCAATAATATTAAAAGAGAAAAAATAAAAAAACAAACGAAGCAAGATTTGAACCTGGGTTTTAAGGCGTTTTAAGACACCCGATTTCCCGACCATGATATTTTAACTTCGTAAATGATGACGAAATTTAGCTTTGCATTCTAATATTGAAGGAGGTTTTTATTCAATGAAAACACGATTAATGGCCGTTTTCAATAGCCTATCAACGATAAGAGATAGGGCTACCGTAACCAGGCAACCACTGTTATTAATAAAAATATCTTAACAAAAAAATCTAGTAAGCCTAAGATAGGTTATTAAAAACGGCCATAAAACGTCAGTTTGTGAAAATAAAACCTAGTTAGATAAATCGTTATCGCCCCCGAAACCCTCTAAATACACAATTTCAAGAAAATCAAGATCATTGATATAGTTATATACATGGTTGATTTGTAATACACAAGGATTGCTCGTTTAAAGGAATTAAATATAAACATTTTTAGGTAACAAAATGAACGTTTAACCATTTTAAGGTTCCGTTGACCAAGGGTAGAAACGAAACCTTATTACAAAGACTCCGATGTCAGTCTGTCTGAAATTTTTATAGATGATGTATGTTGCCGCTATAACAACAAATATTAAAAACTGATTAAAATAAATATTTAAAGGGTGCTCCAATACAACAAATGTGATTTTTTTGCTGTTTTTATTGATTCGTGTGTGAGTGAGTCCGACTCGCACTTGGCTGATTTATTTGTAATAATTTGGCTCAAATAGGTTAAAATTTCGATAGGGTTGCATTTTAAATAGTTAAAATATTGTCATTTTCTGCATTATACGCGTATACAAAATTCATTCTTTAATGTTGAACTTAGTCGTTCACAAACATTAAACTTATAAAATTTGTTCAATTTTTTTTATTATAAGCTTATGTAATAGATATTACTATCACTACTAAATCGCTATATTATTATAATTGTAAATAAAAAAGTATCACAGTCCATCATGTCCCAGTACATTAAAAAGTACTGGGACATGATGGATCAAGCAAAAGCCTATTAACGATATTTTCTAAGTAAAAAAAGGGTAAGAACGTTTGGTAACAAAACGTTTGCGTTTTGAAAGAACAACATCCCTCGGGGCAAGATACATTTCCTTATAAATAATTAAAAATATACTTACGACTCCGTTTTCAGGAGGATCTCCATTTCCGAACGTAGACGTCACAACCAATAATAGGGCTTCGTGCTCGATCGACGTGATGTCATAATCGGCCATACAGTGTACCTTTAAACAGAGCAAATTTAAACACGCATATCTTTACGCCAGATCCTTTATGGAATAGGCACAGAGTATTGTTTGTTAAGTGTCTCGATTCCTACATAATTGCTAAGCTTCCTTCACATTCAAAGAGTTTAGTCTAACTTTAGCATAAAAAAGCCGCAGAACCAAGCATCAGATGGTAATATTTCTAATCTCACCTAATCCAGGTGTGTTTATAAGTCATGTCTTTTATTGATTAAAAACCTAGTTTTAAAGATTCTCTCAATCAATACATTATTCATAAACGGTATTCATTTTTACAAAACCTCTACTTTATTAGAACAGTAGAATAGTAAATTATGTACTTTGAAGATATTTAAAAAACAAAAGATAAAGACGGTAAAAAACAAGTAGCAGGACACATTTTTCGCATTTTTGAAATTCTTACAATAGAATAAGTTCTTTTTTTTAATTTTTGTCATGGATATAAGACGCCAATAGTAAAAATAGTCAGAAGTCGTCATAAGAGTTGTACAGGGTCTTTGGTAATGGTGACACGGTGGCATTCTTAGGTACCTAAGCTAATGGAGTGAATACGTCTTGTCAAATCTTATTTAATGACATAAAAAAATACACAATACACTAATTCATTCATGAATATTTCACTTGTGTACTTTAACTAAATATTTTTTATCAAAATATTACTAACATTGAATAATTTTGCTTAATATATACACGACGTTCAATTATCGGGAATCAAGTTGCGTCCATTATTTCTCTCATTCGCGCCAAAATTCAGAAAAGTTAATGCCAATGAAAATCAGCGCCATCTATCTTTAAATAGCTCATATTGTTTTTAATTTAATAACAGATTGCGTGATGTAAAATATTAATGTAATTTTCGATATTTATATGGTTAATTTCACAGAAATATCTAAATTATGGATATATATGGATACACTTTTATTATAATACCGCCTAAATTATATGATCACGCATTCACGAGTGGGTTGGCAAAGGTAAATGACATGAAAAAAAATGTATGCACCCAAGATTAGCCGGCGATATTAAGTCCTATGATGTGACGGGTGACAGGCCCACCATCATCACATCGGACACAAATCCAGTTTCAAGCAACGTTATGATTTTTATATACAATGCAAACATCTTAGAACAAGTTGTTCCACCTGTGGGATATCGTGCGTCAAAGTCAGCGTAAAACATACATAATATAAGAGTTGCTCGTTTTCTATGGGATAAGTCAGTCTCCTGAAGGTAAGAGACAACCGTGGCCTATAGACACCATAGATGTTGTAGGTGCGTCGCTGTCTTGTGACCAGGGTGTTAGGCCTAATGTGCCAGTTTACCGGCTACCTTTCCCTAGGGGCCGGAACAATGTCATTATGGCGGCAGGAATAGCACTCTAACAGTGGTCTTGTTGGCAATGACCTTATTAACTTATGCTTGCCTCTTACGAGCTACCTGGTAGGAAAGCAGATGGTCTATTCTACACAGATGACCCGGTACGGGGAACCCGTGTATAATTAAATATAAAATCGTTCCAAGAATAATATAATAAAATACCTGAGCATTGAAAGCATGACCGAAGATGAGTCCCAATTCCTTGGCATATTGCTCTGATTTCCCAGTTTCCGTAGCATACAGTACCGTCGCCTTAATCCTCTTAGAGAGTGCCTTTCCGAAGAGTTTAGATGTAAATTTCACCGCGCGTGCGATCTGCTTGAAGTGGAACTTTCTATTTATAGGCCTCTTGCCAGTGATCGGCTTAGATTTCTGCCACTGATGAGTCTTCCATGCTGGTTCCTATGAAGAAATTGATATTATTTTATAGGATAAAATTAATAGACGTTAGTATTCAAACTATTTGTAGAAGAGAAATATCGTATCATACAAATAAAGAAGAAGTAAAAGATGAAACTTTACTTTAAATTAAAAACGTCCCGCCCATACCTCCGATGTGGTAGTCAGATGAACATATGTTCATATGTGACTTTTTTATAAAAAATAAAAATTATCATATAATTAAAATATTTTATTTTGCCATTACGTAATTCACATCTTTCACTTTTAAACTTTTAAATTAACAACAATGTTAATCCGCCATCTTGTGGTTACATAGGTAATATTTCAAGCGTAGTAAAATTGCAAAAGCGATATCAATTTGAATGTCATGTCGTCTGAGTAAATATATTAGTTCTTAATTTTGATAATATTTCAAAGAACGCCGAGTTATTGGTAAATAATTTATTTGGATCCACCTCTGAATTAAAATAAAAATAAACCACTGATTAAAATAAGATTTAAAGAGGCCGAATACAATGAACGACAACACCCAATCAATAGATGTCACTATTTAGGTAACTGCAACGAATAGTCTCTCAGAATATCTAGTGGTATTCACTGCAAAATTAACCATAAATATACAATTGTTTAAAACTAATTAACTTTGCTGTTATTTAGAGATAAATGCACGAGTACGACTCGCACTTGGAATGTTTTTTGCACTACCTTCTATATTTTGTTAACTATTTAAATAAAAAATACGGGTGTAGTTTTTCTTGCAAGATTGTAAAGTATATTCACAATCGTGAAGTGTCAGAAAACATTTTATTATGTCAAATATGTATGAGTTACGATCTCAGAGCGTTGGACCTTTCGTTTTCTAATAGTATATTCACCCATAAACCGACCCTCACGTATATTTCAACGGTTCCGAACTGCACGGAACAAAAATTCAGCATTTCGTACTCGGAATTCGAACGAAAATGACTTTTAGACACCCGATAAATGTTTTAGAAAACCAAAACTCTTGTTAATTTGACGCTTTTTTACATTCTACATATCTAATAAACTACCGGGTAAATGCAAAGTGTAAAAAGACGAGACCTTTTTACTAATACTCCGCTGTTTGTCTGTATGTCATAACCACGATAGCTACACAGTTGACACAATATATGACGGTATATCTATTGCTGATAACAACAAATATCATCTCAATATCCCATACAATAAAAGTGTTTTTTTCTCCGTTATTACATGTAATACGGAACCTTTTGCGAGAGTCCGACTCGCTATTGGCTCGTTTTTATATTGCTGATTAGTTTAGTTCATATGAATCATAGATTTTACATAACCAATAAACAATTGGGCAAATGCATCATACTTATTTGTTTTTAATGGACTTCAAAAGGTAATACGCTTCCAATTCAACTGTTAGTTTTTTTTAGTCGCCATTACTAATGGATTTATTTGATTCTTGTTTAGATAGTTGGGTATTTCTTCTGAGGTGGTTCCAAATAAATTATTTACCAATAACTCAACGTTCTTTGAAATATTAACAAAATTAAGAACTAATATTTACTCAGACGACATGACATTCAAATTGATATCGCTTTTTGCAGTTTTACTACGCTTGAAATATTATGTGACCACAAAAAGACGGATTGACAATGTTGTTAATTAAAAAAGTTTAAAAGTCAAAGATGTGAATTATGTAATGTTAAAATGATACATTTTAATTTTATGATTATTTTTAATTTTTTTTTAAAAGTCACAGATTGTGATAAAAGTTACAATTTTTTTTCCTATAAAAATAAAGAAACAAGATACACTGAACTCCGAAATTAATAAACCGATTTTGATCAAATTTTACAAATTTAATTTGGTTTTTAAAAGGTTGCCTCTATGGTCTAGTGGAGTTGGTGTTCTACTTTGACGCTCGAGGTTCCATTTTCGATTTTCGGGTAGAGCAACTTTCTTTTATAGTTTTTATTAGTTTATCTGAAAAACTGAACATTGCTTCAGACTGGATTTGTACCCGATATGCCAACAAATTTGCCACTTATCACGTATGTACCTCTGCCTACTATTTCGGAAGTGTGTGTGTGACGATATTTTAATTTTAATTTTTAAAAGATTAGATACGTTTTACCTCCTTATTTGAACTGAATAACTTAAAAACTCCGGTGAAAAAAAATCACGGACAGCGTTATTATACTTAATTCAAATCACATAAAATCAGTTTGAAATATAAAAATATCACTTGGTTCTTTTATCACCAAGCGACAAGTGGCCGCGGAAAAACTTTTTCTCTTCCAATAGTTACTTTTAATTAACTTCCTAGAAACTTTCATTAAACTAACTCTTTCAACTACATTTTTCAATCACCTCAGATTCAGAACAAAAACAGCGCGAGGTTTCTGAGAACGTTTCAGTTTTGTAATGGACTCTTTGTCTATGGAATTCAATTTTCTGCTTGTAATATCTTGGACTTTACGTCGATACTTTACTATTTTCGTAACTTACTTCTACTTTAGTTTTAAATTTATTTATACAAATAAATGAAATTGGAGTGTTCGTATGTAATATTAAAATAACCGCTTCTTACTAAATGCATATAATATGACGTGTGTTTACATATACTAAAATAATATTTTTTAGAATTTTTGTCTATCTGTATTCTGTACCCGCTTAATCCTGAAATGGCTAGACCGAATTTCACTAGTTTTTTTTGGTAAACTGCAGTAATCTTAGGCTCTTTAAATTTATTTTTAACACGTGTAAAATAAAATAATACACAGCTCGTAACAAATATGTTTCAATAAATTCATCGTCAGTACAAATAATATACTATATACTGATGAGCCGCGGCCTTCTAACACAAGGGGCGCCCACGAGGATGTCAATTTTCAAGGACAATGCAACGGCATTGTACGTGTAATATAAAATATTGTTAATAATTACAATATATTGTACCGTTTTATTAAATTATGAGTCTTATATTATTGACTTTAAGGTGCATGTTTCCAAATTTAAGATTATTTACGGAATTCGTGGATAACGTGTAATTTAGGACACGCGTGTTCAGATTAAAACGCTGAAAAACCGCCTTACAGTTTTTTTAACTATTACAAATTGTGTGGACTATTCGTCTCTTTTTACTGTCATAACCTCATACTACGAGTATGTTTAGCGGTTGATAACCATCATATCGAATAATATAATCTTGATAATATAAGAAGCATTTTGAAAATTTAAGCTTACCTGGTATTCGTATGCTGGCCGAAGATGATAGAGCGCCATCTCTTGATGAAACACCGGAGTAATGGATGATGACATTGGAGGTACAATCCACACCCAGTCAGCTGGACACCCAGATCTGTATGATATTGTTTGAATATAGTATATTTGTTTAAGAAAATAAATCAAATGGTCGCCGAAATTCACTTGAGAAAATTAAATGTATCAGTCAGAATCGTAAAATATAATCTTATATGTACAATTCTCGTGTCTTGGTATTTGTAGTTAAACTCCTCCGAAACGGCTTCACCGATTCTCATGAAATTTTGTGTACAGATCGGGTAAGTTTAAGAATCGGAAAACGTCTATTTTTATCAACTTAAGTGAGAACGGTACGAAGTTCGCCGGTACAGCTAATAGGTATGTAAAATTTCAAAAATTGATCTAACCCCAAAGTAGGCAAGTTAAATTGTTATGTTGTAGGTTTTAGTCAACGATTTACATAGAAATATGAGTATAAGCACCCGGATCTGAAAATACAGACGTATATGTTCATCATACAAATGCCTTTCCCTAGCAGGAATCGAACCCATTCCTCGTGCTTGGAAACACTACAACTCCACTTATATTATTGCGAGTCTTATTTACCGTTAAATCTGCATATCTACACAAAGAAATAAAATTGGAGTGTCTGTATGTAATATTAAAATAACCGCGTTTTACTGCAATACACTTAAGTGCATGTGTACTTATATTTACAACTTACATATACCAAAACAACATTTTTTAGAATTTTTATCTGTCTGTCTGTCTTGACGGGACTTTCACTGGCAAACAGCTTATGTAGTAAAGAACAGCTTAGGCTACTTTTATTTTAGAATTTTATTTTATAACGACGGACACAAACAGCTAGTTGTTAATAAATAAATAAGCGCCTTTAAGTATACCATACGTTTTTGTGAACGCTGAAACGTTCCCCGTGCATCTCCCGCGATTCGGCTACGACGCGGTCATTATGACCGAGAGGTCGGTAGGGCCATGGGTTGGTGGAGGGTCGAGTAATACCATACGTTTGCTAAAGTAATAGGAAGATATTTAGTGTGAAGATATGTACGAGTATGTACTTAAAAAAACAATTCTGTGTCTCTAGTGTAAAAGGGTTATACTGCAGTTTATCCATACTTTGGATTTCTTACGATGTTATCATATTTTATATAATAATACTAATTTTTTTTATTATAACATGTAAATTATTAATTTTTGACTGTTGTTATAAACAGTCAAAAATAAATAATTTAAATATTAAAGTAGACAGTTTACATTTTAAACCTTTTTTTGTCGCTGTGTAAAAATATGGAATTTGAGTATTAATTAACCAGTAGATTTAAACGCTTTTATGGCGCTTTTAAATATACCAGACGTTTTTACAAGTACCTCGTGATCCTAGTAATGACGTAAACATTGGCCTAATAACACCATACATTTGTTTGGACACACATACACTTGTGATTGTTTTTAGTAGCCGATTCACATAACAAACTGCAAGGCTTTGTTGTTGATAGTTTTATTAGATAAAGCTTACAACTATTTATGTTTTTGAACGGGTTTCAACTTGGATGTCGAACACATGATGATGTTTACGAAAAATAAGCGCTGATTTGGTGGTATATTTTAGAATATTATAGACGCGTCACGAGTATAAATATTTTGTATTCTATTTTTTTAAAAGAAGCTCCTTATTCCACCGTTTGTGTTTTTTTAGATGAACTTTTTTTTATGATTTTTACTTGGAATTTCATTTACAGAAAAGTCGATTTTTGCAGTTTTCCTGTGCTTAAAATATTTCGCATTTAGTCAGAATTACTACTAGACAACAAGAGCTTCGCTTTGGAATGCGTTTTTTCTAATTTACGTACATTTTCTGAGTGTTCATTGAAGTCGACCTAATCTAGGTTTGGGCCTAGTTTTTCTTCTAGGTTGCAGAGTTCAGATGACAGGCGCTTTACGTAAAAACTGTTGTCCTAGTCCAATATCCTAGATTAGGTAGTTCTCTACCATTATCTATAAAAACGACGAAAACACCACGTATGGTGTATTGGAGTACCCTGTTGTTATACTATTAAAAAAATATATTTTATCCTATTTTTAGGATTTGTTTGGATTGCAACAGATATATATAATCTGTGAAAATTTCAACTTTGCAGCTACGGTTACAGCCTTGCGACATACAGACGGACAGCGGAGTTTTAGTTAAAGGGTTTTGTTTTTAACCTTTTGGGTACGGAATCCAAAAAATCATTATATTTGTATAGAACACTGCTATATATAAATATCTCCCATCAGCACATAATGCGATTTATGTTTAGGATCTTCATCATTGTCCCTAATCCTCTTATTAGGTCATTGAACTATCCAATATTGTAAGCGTTAAAAACGCAAACCACAGGGTCAGGTCCCTTTTTCACCTCTCCGCTGTCTCTCTCTATCACCAGGCTCTATTTCAAGAACCACGATAGCTAGACATTTGAAATTTTTACGGATAATGTATTTCTGTTGCCACTATAATAATACTTTCTAAACACATAATAAACTAGGTATATAGAGGAGCTCCCATAAAGAAACGTGATTTTTTTGCCATTTTTATAGTTGGTGGTACCAAACTACTTCGTGCACGAGTCCGACACGCACTTTGCCACTTTTCGTTCTTCAATTCCGTCAATAATTCTAAATGGATTTTGATAATTATTTGTTTTTTAAGAAAGGTAATACTTCAAAGAGGGTCATATATATTTTATTGTCATGAAGAGCATAAAAAAAACTAAATTTTAGGGTAATTAAATTAATTAGGTTTTTTTGCAATTTTACTACGTTCAAATTGCCTTCGTAAAGCTTAACTTATGTATATTATAAAGGTAATAGTATATTAATTCTTTGTAGGAGTATAATATATCATAAAAAATATGCAATAAGAATATACTACGAGGTATGTGTTAGTTTAAAATAATAAAATTACAATCCCAATCTATAAATTTAAATATCATTGACACTTATAGTACGTACATAACAGAGAATATACCTCAGGTCCAAGGGTTTGTATTATACATAAACACAAAAAGGGGGTAATTGCAAAAAGTAAGTTAAGATACGCTTAACATAAAGATTATGTAGTATTCACAGATAGGGAAAATTATCTAAATCTAAGTAACTGGTGTAGTAATTTTTTACTACACTGAATACAACTTAAATAAAAAATACCTTCATGCCTATTATCCCCGAAGGGCTAGGCACATGTGATAGGTGGCAAGCCTATCGCCACTTCGGGCATATTCCGATCCCGGGCAATGTAATGCTTATTAAAAAAAATCTAAAAAACATTTTTAAGAAAAGTTGCCCGACCTGGGAATTGAACCCGGGACCCTACTAACTAACAAATAATAACTTAAATAAATAGATAAATATCTTCACACTCTTATCCCCATAAAGGGCAGGCAGAGGTACATATGCACCTACGATTAGTGGACTATATTAGGTTCCAAGAAGGATTCTGGATTTCCTTACGATGTTTTGAACTTAAATAAAATATACTTAAGTTAGAAAAACTTTTTGGTAGATGGCGGAGTTCGAACCTGGACTATTGAAAAGGAAGTCCGAAGTCTGTTGAAGGACTATTGAAAAGGAAGTCCACTGGGCTACCGAGGTTTTTAAAGTCTTTATTCATAAAATAGACGTATTTTGTAAACGAAAAATCACCAACTAGTAATGCTATAGAACACTATGGCTTAAAGACACCATTGCTGGCGTACGTGTGTCGCTGTCCTGAGGCTTAGTCTAATAGTAATTAACAGCTAATCCTTTCTAATATTATAAATGCGAACGTAACTCTGTCTGTATGTCTGTTACGCTTTCACGCCTAAACCACTGACCCGATTTTGATGAAATTTTGTATGAAGATAGAACTAAACTTGGGAAAGGACATAGGCTACTTTTAAACTGACTACATAAAGAGATGCTCACTTACGCAATAATGTAATATGGAAACATTTCTGCCCTTTGAAAGTTATCTGTGAAAGCTAGTATTATATAATAATATTTACCGACTATCTGATGGAACACGACAATATGGAGGAAACAGTTTCTAAAATATTAATTCTGACACAACTCACTTGGATCAATGACATTGGTATTCATAATCTTACAAAAAACTTAGAACTCACTTAAATCAGTGTCACTCATAATCTTACAAAAAACTTACCGAAGTCGATTCTCATTGTCCAAATGTTTTATGAAACTTTCAGATGCAGTATGGTGGTCGACGATGGTAACGTTTTGCTGTTGGAAGCTGTGGAGTACCGCCACATTCACTTCAACCAAAGCTTTGTCTTTCCACAAGTTGACCGGCGTTCTTGTATCTAGACCCATCTTCTGTGCGACTGTCTAAGAAAAATAATGATATTTTAGTATTAAATAAATTATAAATATTTTTTTTTAAGTTTTTAATGACAATACATAAAAAAATCCGTCAATCGTGAGTCGGACTCACGCAAGAAGGGTTTATTTTTTTTAACAAGCTTTTATTTATCTATATATTAATACGTGATGCCAAAACTTTGGACCCCTTTTTACGAAAATTGCGCGGACGCAGGAGCATAAAAT
>DVZL01003941.1:0-13428 GCA_018236625.1 Lasaia peninsularis | reverse complement strand
AAATTAAAAAGGTTATTACTTTCATATAATCCGTATATATTTTTACTTCGATTGAATATGGTCAGTTCATTATTGTCTCGCAGTAAAAATATTTACTTGGGTAAAAGAAATTTGTTTACAAAAATTATAGCTTCTCGTGATGGGAAGTATATATTCTTTGCTGTCAAATATCAACTGTCAAGTGTCAAGTCGGTATTGAAAGTAAAACTTCAAACTTCAAAGTAACCAAAAAAAAAATTGAAAATAATCAAATTTGAAATTATTTTATTTTTATTTCTCTGTTACTATTATAAGTACGTGCTCAATACAAACTAGTAACTAGAACTTGCGGAAGCATTTTAAATTCTATTATTTAAAATTACTGGTATGCATCTTTGAAATTGTATTTAAGTTATCACGTGAATTGTGATTAATTGTTATTAAAATAATATTTTCAATATTCCTCATTAGTTTTAAACTTTAACTTCTAGTCTCTCTTTAGATTTAGTGAAGTTTTTAAATCTAACATAAATATTTTTTTGCTATTGCCTACTACCACGTAGACAAAAAAATTGCTATTGGGAAAGCTGCAGGGGCTTATAATATTTCGGTTTTTATCTAAAAAATGATATAGTATATAATATGTTTTAATATTATAGTGTCATAAAATGGAATCAGAAAGTGACAGAGAACAGTTGTTAATAAATCTGCCAAAAAAACCACCAGCAGCAAAATGTGATATTGTTAATGAATGTCAAATATTTTTAAAAACTGAAGAAGGCGGTGGTGATGCTCCAAGCAATATGAATCATGAATCTGTTCCAGAAAACAATGATTTAGGTAAGTGTTATTATATAACAGGGGTGGCAAAATCGACTTTTCAATGATGACTGGGTGTCGTCAGTGAAAAGTATCAACCAATTACATACTTCTGTATTTTGTATACATACACGCCAAATACATGCTCTACGTGTTTATACTGTTGGCTTTGCTACAATCGACGGGTTGGCCACATCTGTGTTATAGATTTAACTCCACAAATTTCTGACTATGTTGATGAAAAGTTAATTTTCCATTGGAAGTTTAAAACCAGTGCTATTTATTTACAAATTTATTAAACATAAATATCTAACTAATCAAGAAACTAACTTCAATTGTTTTTTCATGTGTTTTATTTAAGTTTATATTTGTTCCACTCCTCTGTATTTCTTATAGTAATTTGTACTGATATTAAATAAGTGCCAGTATAAGGTGGTTCTAAAACTAGAGTACTAGCAAGCAGACCTGCTAAATAATATTATACATATGTTTTGGTACCACAATAATTTATTTTAAAAATGAAATCATTAACTTATATTACACAATAAGGATGTTATAGTAAAGAGGTCTTAACATTACAAGTCTCAATTTTCCTAATTAAATTTAACTGTATTTTAGTAGTTTCCTATGTTCATAAGCACTCTAATCTGTTGTAAGATAGCTTACTTTCTCCTTTAGTTTGCAAGAAAATGTAAAATAGATAATAGACTAATCTGTTAATAAATTATACAAACTAATTTAATATAAAAAACATTCCATTGGTCACAAAGTTAGTACGGTCACATTTAGGCCTCATCTAAATAGATTAATGAGAAGTTACAATGAGATACACAACAAATATATTGGTACACATACTTTGGATATTTTCTCAGACCCCTTACGTCGTTTTAAAACGGTAGTATCTCAACTGATAAACGTTTTTAAAATACCTACTTATTGCATTACTTTTTACTATATCTTCCCTTTTTGTTATTCACTTTTTTTTCATAAACATAATTACATAACATAAATAAAATTTTAATTCTCTGTCATTCTATTTTATACACAAAACATAATGTCAGAATTTTGCATTCGCAAATTTGATTTGTAATGTTTTATTTGTATTGTTGTTTTTCAAGATATCTTTTTACGAATTAAAAAGCAGTGTGAGTATGACGCTCAATATTCATGTAGTTTACTCCTGTAAAAGAGGTATCACTGAGCACTAATTTATGTATTGCCTACTCTTAGAAAGTTTGTAGTGTATATCCTGCTGGTGTGACAATTATAAAAATAAAATAAAAACACATTGACTTTATCAGTGTGTTTATTTTATATGAGATTTCTATATCCGATAGAAGTCAGTATCTATCTGTGTACTTAAATTTTTATTAAGACTTTCAAAAATTTCATTATAAAACTAATTGAAATACCACACTAATTGAAATAAAAGCTTCACACATGTTATTTAACAGACTAGCCATCTGTCAAATCATGGGACCTAATAATGTCTGATAATTATCTCTGCTTACCCTATCAGGGATATGGTAGTAACAATATAAAGGTATATAGATACATATTCTTAAGTTATTTATTTCGGGGGAACATTTTGAAATATCAATATAAAAAGTTGAATTTGTAGTTTCTTTAAACAAAAACATACACATTTTAGTTTTTCCTCATTTTCTTAAAGGCAAGTTTATAATGAACAGATAAATAAAAATGTTGCAAGCAAAATAGGAAAAGAAAATGTATTTTCCCATAAAAACTCAATAGTTGTCTTGTTGCATACTAGGTAAAAAACATTTTGCTCTATGGAGGACATCAGGCTTACCTTCTTGAGTTTTGTATTCTTAGATATGTATAACACTAAACAAAACATATTTTTTAATTCAATGTTTAATATATGCTTTAAACTTTACTTGACACAAGAGTCAGTACACATAGTTGTAGAATATATTATAATGAATGTTATACAGTGACAACTTAAATGCCAACAGCTACATCATATATGGCTTCAGTATGATAATATCTAATAAACTTGAAGCAAGGTCATTGTAGTTACTTACAAGTGTGTCTCTGATCAAAATTTTCTGTGCTTTTACTAAATTACAAAATGGTTAAAAAGAGGGATGGAAAACATAGAAGTCAGTTTTTTACTCATATATCAGTATTGGGGTCATCCACAAATTATGTCACAGATTACGAGGTGGAGTAGATGACCACAATATGTGACATTGAAGTGGAATTTGAAATTTAATTTGCATGTAATGATCTTTGATGAAAATATTATTTATTTGGCCAATTCGTAACAATGGATCGCACATTCTTAAAAACAATTGGAATAGTGTGACATAATTAACAGATGGCCTCATAAGATAACAAAAGAAATTAATAATCCTACCTACCAAAATTAATTTTATCACTTTTGGGTCTTTTTTCAGATAAACCTAACCTATTTTCTACAACACCAAATCCAGATGAAAGTGCTAACACCTTAAGTGGCTCTAATAATGAAGGTGAGTAATACAAATAGCTATTTTTTTATATAAAATTATTAAAAGTGCTGTGTGTGTTACATTAAAAATTTATCAGAAAAATAATTTGGATAAGTTACATGTGTTCAATTATTGCTAATAATTGTTCAATTGATGTATGGAGATGCCATCAATATGGGTTGGTAGCTGTAGTAAATTGAATTTTTTATAGGTGGAAATGGAATATTACCATAGATTGGCAAGTACTGAAGCAAGCAACCTTTAATCTGTATAATGTTTTATTATTTATGTATTGAAAATTAAACATAATTATAAAAATTACACAAATTCATCTAATTCTCATACCTACCACCAGTGGGTTTCTGGGAAATGACTATAAAGGTGCCCAAAGTCAAACACGCAGGTTTCGGAGACTTCAAGAGTTCCCGAAGTTTGTATAAAGAGGGTAATAAATGTACCATAATGGACATAGGGATTGTGACACTTGGTATTCAATACAATCTTCCTACCCTGCAGTGGTCCAGGTGTGAAGATATGATTGTATGCATGTATGTGTATATAAAAAAGTTCCTAGTATACATACTTTGGTCTTAAGGAGTAACTTAATAAGTATGTATTATTTTTAAATTGGTATTTTTTTTTACAAACAACATAGTATAATAACTTTTTCAGTCAATTATAGTGAAGATATTAAGCAATCACATAAAAATGATGGCTTACCCAGCACAGTGACTATACTGGATGTCCCAGATGGAGGAAAAGTTTATTTGGTTGGAACTGCACATTTTAGTTTAGAATCTCAAGAAGATGTTTCGAGGGTAAGAATTGGCACTATCACAATATATTTTTTTATTGCTATTTTTTTTTTATGGGATAAGACAGCGATAATATTTAAAAAATATTATGGCGTAAATCACAAGACTACATAATTAATAAAATTTATTTTGTAACAAGTTTTAACACACATATTCGGTGAATTAATAAATTTCATTTCATTTCATATAGGACTTGACCTTATTTTCTGAGTTATTCTCAGCTAACCGTTTTATTTAATATCAATATTGTTGGAGTGCTCTAAAAATAGCTTGTTTGCCATCTTGGGTGTGCCACCATATTGGACTTAGAATAATGATACTTTATTTTTTGAGTTGTCCTCAACTAACACTTTGATACCCATTTTATCAGAATGCACTCATAATACAAAAAATATTTGTATTATTAGTGCATTCCACAGCATAGTGGCCACAGATTCAAATCCTTAGTAGAGTAACTTGATTTTATGAGTTTTTTCAGTTTATCTGAAAAACATAAAGTAGCCTTAGATTCAATTTGTGTCCAAGAAGACTACAAACTTTTCACTTGTCACATCATGGGTCCTAATATGTCAGCTAATCATGGGTGCATAAGTATGTACCTCTGGTACCTCTTCAGGAATATGGGTGTGACAATAATAATATAATGTACATAATTTACATCTTAGTATCTTAATTTTTTTATGTTAATAATATTTTCACCTCTGTGGTGTAACGGTATGGCTGTTGCTTGTTAAGACCGTTAGGTGCGTAGGTCCCGCGTTCTATTGTTCCCAGGTTAGGCAAATTTTCTTACATGTTTTTCAAATTATTCTGAGCAAGCATTATATTGCCCGGGATTGGAATGTGCCCGAAGTGGCGATAGGCTTGCCACCTATCACATCATGGGCCCTAGTACTTTGGCTAAACGTGGGTGTTCTAGTATATCTATTGGACTTGACCTTATGGGGATAATAAACATGAAGGTGCTTTTTAGCTTTTAATAATATTTTAAAACAAAAAAGATATTAAAAAAACTGTTTTATCTTTGCAATTTGTCTCACTATACTCTTTTTTTTATTATCAGGTGATACAGCAAGTGAGTCCACACATAGTGATGGTAGAGTTATGTGAACAAAGAACTAATATCCTATTACTCGATGAAGAAATCATATTGAGAGAAGCTAAGAATATCAATATACCAAAAATAAAGTAAGTTGTGAAATTAATATGAAACTATATATTATCTTAATAGAATATTTAGTATGGATTTGCAGTAAAATATTGTTTTATTTTAATGTATAAAGGGATGATCTACATTCATTTTATTTCACACAACTTTTATTTAGACAAATTATTAACTGTGTTTTGGTAGATGATATTGTGTTGGAACAAACAAATGAAATTGTATATTGTGGTAGTGTTTTGTCAGGAATGGAAGGTACACTGCATATATGGAAAGGAGAGTAAGTGCTGGAAATAGAATAAATGATCTGTGTGGTACCAGAGAGTTCCTAAGAAGTGAGCATAGGGCCACTACCAAAAAGACCACTGGTGGTAGAGTGCTATGTACCATCTTTCCGGGGAAGGGATCCACTGCCTTACCTGTTTCTGCCACTATAATGGGTAGGGTAGCCGGTAGACTTGCACATAAGGTCTAACAGCCTGACCACAGGAAGAGACACACCTACAACATCTATGGTGTCTATAGGCCTTGGTTGTCTCTTATATAAAAAAAACTTTATTATTTTCAGCCCTAAATGTGCAGAGTATGGTCAATCAATACTTCTATATTATAACATAATTCTGAAAAGTTTTGATGTATGGATGGATGTTTGAGTCTACTAACCCATAACTACTGAACGAATTTTGATGAAACTTGGTTATATTGTAGTTTATAAGTAGTAGTAGTAGTAGTTACGAATACTAACATTTGCTAGTGGTTTCGTTTGACATAAAAATGGTTGAAGTGCTAAAATCGTAGTTGCCACGGGATTATAGTCCACACGGACAGAGTTACTGGCAACCGCCACATTATATTGTTTAAAAATAAGTTTCAAACTTTTCTCTTTTGTAAAAATCGAATCTTAAAAATATGCATTTTTCTTGAATTTTCTCTTTCTCTTTTTGTTTTTGAAATGAAATTAATTTTTTTGTGTAATATTAATATGTGTGCTAAAATTATTACAAAAAAATAATAAGTGATACCATGATATTTTGCACATCAGTTTATGTTTCTAATTATGTTGAATTTTTAGGGCAACCATAGCTCAAAATGGTGTTTTTAACGGTCTTATGTACATATTATTGTTAAATATGTCTGCGCACATAACTCGGGAGCTTGGTATGGCTCCTGGTGGCGAGTTTCGACGAGCAATGGCTGAGGTATTTATCATTGAATGATCTCATACTGTAGATATTCATAACAAGCATAGCGATTGTTTTAGCTTTATCTACCTCATCATCATTTCCGGCCCTTGCTCCCTGCTCATCTGGGCTCGGATCTCTTAAAAAGTTTGCGCCAGAGACTTCTGCTCTGGGTTGTCTCCGTTGTGAGGTCTTTTCGCTGTAGATCTCACAGCACATTTCCTAACCAGGTGGCGGGTGGTCTGCCTCTTCTTCTGGGTTGATCCGGAATATTTATACAACACAAATAAATTAAATTGGAGTGTTTGTGATAATAAAATAACCACTTTTGATTGAATGTAGGTAACATTTTTGAGAACTGTTTTCTGTATTTCTTCCTGCTAATCTCTGGAAGGTCTAAACCGATTATAACAGGACGTTCATTTACTCATAATGAGTAAATTAGGCTGCATATATTTAATTAAATTCAAACTGGAACGAAGTCGCTAATGTTTTGAATGTTTTCAATTGACTGTTTTGTTACAGAGTATTAAAACAAATTTTTTGTACATTTCAAATCTATACGGGTATGACGGTGTTCTGTTAGCCATTTCGCTACGAAACCCTAAAAAGAGGCGAACTCAGTAACGGATTCACATATTTGCCGCCTATAGGTTAGGTTTACTGTGATTTCGAATTCAGAATTTTGTTTTTGAGTTAATGAAAATGCAACTTATTTTTTTAAAACATTAAGTTTTATGATTTATGGTTAAATTATTGCCTTTATCAGGATAATCTGTCTGATTGTACACAAGGAGGCAAAGATATTTTGGGTTGGTTTTACCGCCCCCTTAAACTTAAATCCCCCAATCCTCCCATAGTGTGTAATTGTGGTTGTAATATCTATATTATGCTATAATTATATTGTTATGATAATTTTCAGGCAAAGAGGATTCCGAATTGTATCGTCCAATTAGGAGATCGTGCCATAGATATCACTTTACACAGAGCAATTGCGTCTTTGACTTGGGGACAAACAATCAGATTCATTTGGCATTTACTCACATCTAATAAAAGCATCAGGTATTTATATATTTATGATTAGAAAATGTATTTTTATGTGTTAAGGTTAGAATAAAAGACTACATGTCTATATCATATAGTAAAACTGAAAATTATATAGATTTATGCAAAGGTTATGACCCCATATTTGACAAATTGTATGGTGACAATTAGTGATGTGCCATGTTAAAGACAATAACGCTGGACTTCTTCTAGTAGTAACATATAGCCTCATTTACAAGATTTTAAGATGAGTTTATTGATTATATTTTTTATAACTACTTAAAGGTGATAGCTAACCCTTAGGTGTCTGAGACTCCCGAGTTGATACACAGCACTCTACTACCAGTGTTCGTGTTCGTAGTGATTCGGTTAACTTATGCTTCTCTCTTATGCTGCCTGATAGGAAGGCGGTTGTTCTATTCTACACGTTGGACACGGACCTAATCGAGGACCGAAAGGGGGGGGGGGTGCAACTGGCATAATATACCTTCTTCATGAACTTAGGTGAGGAGGACCTTACATGACTGTGACAACTTACGACTGTATTGAATCATATAAGCCCGGTTATAAAACTTGACTAATGGCAGTTGCTGTATCTCTAGGATGAATGACACAGGCATAGGGCAGAATGCTTAACAGAATCAATACCAAGAGACAGGAAAATAAGGAGAGGACGACCAAACAAAATATTAAATAATGTCATTCATCAGAGAGTTGGACCCTTAAACGTGAGGCACGAGAATTGATCAAATGGAAAGGTTTAGGAGAGGCCTACGACTACTACTTCTCACAATAATAAAAAATCATAAAATTAAACAAATATGTGTAGTAGAAATAAATGCTATTTTATTTTTTTATAGTGGCAGTTGCTTGCGGTTGTGTCAAAAAAAATATAATTAGTCTATGGTGCAGTGTAGTGAGAGATTTCTCGGATTCATTTATGACCTAATTTAAAATTTGACCTGGTTTTCCTATTTTTCCTGGTTTGGTATAAAACTTGTTCCCTTATCAAACGCCGTAGATGAGGTAGCCGACTCTGACATCATCTGATGTAATACAGGAGAAGGCTAAAGTGATCAAGAAGAAATAATGCAGTGGTAGGTGTAAACAAAATGGCAGTCAAGCGACACTCTCCCAATGCTGAATGCAGTATTTTAAATAAATATTGACATAAGGAAATATTTGTTGTAGTATAGAAGAAGTGGAAAGGTGTAAACAGAAGAAAATGTTAGAAGACATGTTGGAAGAGATGGCTGAAGGATTCCCTCCACTCAAGCAAGTGTTTGTCGTCGAGAGGGACATGTACTTGTGTCATTCATTACAAGTTGCCGCCTTACAACCACGTAAGTAGTTTTCATTGTAAAAAAATAAATATCATCACGCCCTTATCCCTGAAGTGGTAGGCAGAGATATAACTTATGAATCCACCATTAACCGATGATATTAGTTCCCTTGAGTTAACTGGAGGCAAGTACTTATCAGGCAAAAATGCAATTCCAGGTACTGGTATGTTTTTTATATAAAATGAAAAAGCTCATAGGTCAAGTTGCCCTACCCGGGAAACGAACCCGTTTTCTTAAAGCATGTAAATAAATCTAAGGCAAGAGATTAAATTTGTGCATAGGGCAGGTGACGTTATTGCCACCTGTCACGTCATGGGGCCAAATATCTTCGGCTAACTGCCTACCCTATCGGGGATGTAAGCGTGAGGATATTTATTTATTTTGTTATACTTGCTAGGTCGGGAACCATGCAGGATCGTGGGGGTGGTTGGCATCGGTCACGTGGCTGGTATTGTGGAGCACTGGGGGAAGATCAGGCCGGAAGACATTGCACCTTTACTCAAGTAAGTGCTTAGATTTCAGCCGGCATAAATATTACATAAAATTATTGTATAAAATACGTACTTAATATATTACTGTTAAACTAGGGAAAATGAGTTGAGGGTAAATTTAGCTATGTTGCGTGATTTTTTTGATCTGGAGATTACACTTGTAACAAAGACTTGTACCCAATAGCAATTATCTATCTCATTCTTATAGATCTGGCTATCTCACTTTAAAGGGCCAGCTTATTTTGACTTTGTCAGCTCCTTAAAAGTTACAGAAAGAGAAGTCGGCCAGTCTAGAGTGGGTAATACAAGTACTCTGTCGTCCTTAAATATCTAAATAGGCCGTTAAATATCTTTATTATATTTGTATATTATTAGAGTAGGCATAAAAAAACTGCGCTTTATTCTGCATCTAGCAATCTGAGATCAATTTTTTTATCTGAATTACTTTCTGAGATATGTTTATAATTTGAGCAGTTATACCACAATGTTTCACGGGTTTTTTCCTTTTTCTCGAAATTGTCATTCCGCATTTAACGACCTTTTTCCGTAGGACGGCAATAGTATTTACCCACTCTTTCTTTAGGGAGTGTAATCTTTCGATAGTATTGTTACATACTAGGGATCATATTTTTAAAAAGCTCATGTTATTTGTTTGTTGATAGTAATGTCCATTGTTGCGTAACTTATTTTTTCGAGAATATTCCATCGATCTTTTGTAACAGTACTTCTGTGCTTCATAATTGTATATAGGAGAGGATTTGATTTTCATGATGATAACCATGAAGCTAAAAGTACTATCTGGAGATTATACTCCTAACAACGACCCAGTCGCAATATGAAGTGTCTCATAGGTCTGGCAATCTCACTTTCATAAGGCCGGTTTGTTTTGTCCAGTTTAGACAGAGATAGCAATACTACATTTCGAGATTAGTCGTATTTAGGTGTGTAATCTCCAGGTATTAATTTTAGCTTCATGATGGCAACCAAGAAAAGTTTGATTATCCCAAATGGCAAAGGCAAAGGAACTGAGTCCATACAGCCACGTCTTTCGTATATTATTTTTTTCATCAAGTATGAGATATCCATGGAAGATGAGGGTGATGAGATGATTCCTTGGAAAATGAGATGACGGACTTCTGGTAGAGTAGTGGGAACTTTACCAGAAATTTTGTAGAATTTTGGCGGGAACATGAAATGACACTTTTCACTGCCCAATATCACATATCTCCATTGATGCACATTATTAAACGTTTTATTATAAAAACAATTAATACAACAATTCAGTGTTTTGTTTGTTAATACAAATAAAACACCAAAAAAAACACAATTTTTGAAAAATAATATCTTACGGTAATCAGCTCTACTCCGCGTTCCCACCAAAACTCCGTAGTCAGTTGACAATTCAGCAACACAGATGTTCCCCCGTTGGTTGTGTTGGGCCGGGTTTCCTTGTAGAATAGGCCAATTGCCTTCCACCCAGGCAGCTCATAAGAGGCGAGCACAGGGTCTGCTGTCATTAACACCGTGACATTGACTAGGTGGTAGAGTCTAGCAACGACTCGCCCGGATCGGTACCACTGCCTTACCTATTTCTGCCACAATAGTGTCAATGCTCGCCATTGTCGTGTTCTGTTTTGGAGGGTAGGGTAGCCGGCAAACTTACTCACGCAAGAGGTTTACCATCCCAGCTTCAGATTGGCAACGCACAATTTCCACCTTTGGTGTCTATAGGTGACGTGTATTTCTTACCATCAGGAAATCCGTCTGCTTGTTTGCCTTCCGACATCATTAAAAAATAATAAGTTGAGATGTCCCCCGGCAGGGTGCCCCCCGTGTCACTGTCGACGCGCATCATCCGCGTGTCGGTGCGTGTGGCGTGCGTGGGCGCGCTCGTTTACGCCGGGTACAAGCTCATCCCCAAGCGCTGGCTGCCATGATGCCTTGTTATATCTTGATGGTAACGACATTTACTTAAAAAGAATACTCGATTTTTTTATCACCACTTTGTTACGCTCATACAAACTTGTAAGTAATGGTCTTTATCGATGACATTGGAGATTTAAAAAAAACATTTTCAGATCTAATCATCTGTGGATTGGCACGCGTTTCGAAATTTAAATAAGTTTTATTATTTGTTTTTAGATAGCGCATTTGCTTTTTTGTGAAATTGTGGAAGTGGAAGAACATGGAAAATTTGAATGATATACCATTTCATATACTCTTTAGGCAGAATGACCATAACTCTTAACTTAGTTCATGTCTCATACATATTTATAAAACAAAATCACTTTCTCTATTTGTCCCTATGTATGATTAAATCTTTAAAACTAAGCAACGGATTTTGTTACAGTTTTTTAATAGATGGAGTGATTCAAAAGGAAGATTTTTTATGTATGTTATATAGTATAGATACCCGTGTGAAGCTGGTACGCGTCGCTAGTTTGTTATAAAAATATGACATCTTGGCTACAAGTTATAATAGTTACTCTTTTCAGGATCACCATCGTACTGACATATATTTTGTTTGAAGATTAGCTGTACCGAATTAAAGTCTACGTCACCACTGATTAATTCAATAAAATTATTAAAAGTATAAATTATTAGACATAATTAGTTAAGAAAATAAATTAAGTGCCTAAATAACTGACTGGATGATATTAGGTTAGTTATGTTGTAAATGTACTCCCTTAAAACATGTTTTATAGTCGTTTAACTTTTACCATGCTATTGCAGCGAGAGGCGCGGGGAAGGGTAAGAGCCATTTGATATATTATGACAGTTCATTAACCGCGTCGCAACGTCGCGTCTGTTTTCAATAGCGGGGATCTATTTTATTTATCTTCAATTATATATAATTTTATTATCATTAATTTACTCGCATAATGAAAATAAGAAAAGTACGAAATAATAAACACGTAGGCTTTTTTAAACAATAAACATGTCTTGGATTTGGTGTTTTTTAAATATTTTATAAATGCATAACAACCGAATTATAATAAAAAAGAGGTTTTCACAATTCGCTAAAAAATTGTACCTAAAGTGACAATGAAAAGTTATATGAGAAGTTAGAATTCGTATTTTTTTGCTTTTAATCATCCAAGTTAGTTTATAAGTTTGTGAATCACTGTATGAAATCGATAAAACAAAATTATTTTTAATCTGTATTTGAAAACATAAAAAAATGTTGTCTATAATTAAGTGATGTCACAAGATACATGTATGCGATGTAATATATTTTAAGAAAAGGCAAAAGATCTCAGCCCATACCGCCTCGTCTTAAAAATATGGACAAATTTTTTCACAATTATTAAATTTTATGTATATATTGACTGGAATAATTAATTTGGATGGGCGAGCTAAACTACACAAGTAAACTATTCAGGAAGAAGGTATTGTGTTTTTTCTTGATGGCTCCAAATCCTCCTCGATGAATAAGGTAGAGGAAGTCATGCCTTCACTAAGACCTTGATATGATTAACTATTATCTATTGAAGTAGAAGAAAGGTGTTAATGTGAGTTAGAAGGTATATCAAGGTCTGTAGCATTTTGCATGCTTAATTAAAGTTTCTACTGGTAAAGATGTTTAAATTTCTATTAACAATAAAGTTTTATTTATTTTAAACACCGGAAAAATGTAAGAAATGTTTTAACAGGTTACTAGAATTATTATGAAAGGAATGAGCCTTTATTTAAAAAAAATATATTTAAAATACGTTACATATATAAGAATATAATTATGCTACAAATGCAAATATAAAAAAGACATCTTATCCCTCCATTACTTTAGAATGTCTATATATTCTTTATTTTAGGATCTTATGCACATGAAATGTATACAGTAAATTAGAACATAGACAAAACATATTTTATGTTTTCGCTTTCCGCTATTTGAGTATTCATGGTCATGGCAATAGTTGAAATTTAGGATTTAAGTATACATTTTTCAGTACAACAGATCCTTATGACATATAAATGAATATAATCACAAATATCTGCTAAGATTCGATTAATGCTTCAGTATTCAGATTTTGTACGAAAAGAAATCTATACTTCTATACTAATATTATAAAGAGGAAAAGTTTGTTTGTTTGTTTGTTTGGTTGTAACGAATAGGCTC